>SJJU01001735.1:0-32295 GCA_012932125.1 Conopomorpha cramerella | reverse complement strand
CGCGCTTCTGTTGCAGGCGAAGTTTCACGAATGTAAATTCTTCTTTCACTGCGTTTTTAAATTTTAAGTTATATTATAGAAACGAACTTACGTATTATTTATAGTTTTCCCTTTAATATTTTTCGTTAATATGGAACATCATTAGGTCAAACGCCAGAAAGGACGTTACAAATGAGTGTCCCCGTCTACCAACAGCCTCCTAACGTATCTCAATCAAGCGTGTAGCTAAAAAGTTTAACACTCAAATGATCAAGTATTTTGATGTCTATATCTCTGATCCTAATCTACATTATCACAATACAAGCAAAAAGAAATCAACTATAGTAAATAAAAAAAACCGGCCAAGTGCGAGTCGGACTCGCGCACCGAGGGTTCCGCCGTACAAACGTAGCGGTTTACAATTTATCATTTTCGCAATTTTTCCTTTATCTGCACTATATAACGTTGCTTCGTGCCGAATTTCAAGATTCTGAGTTCACAGGAAGTATCCTGTAGGTTTTGATTCCCTAGCGTGTGACGGAAATTCGTCTAAGGTGTCGGTATAAAATGCTGTTCTCTTTCTCGCGAAATCGAAATCTTTTGATCACGTTAACTTAGAAGTTTGATATTTTCACAGCTTAAACGGACAATAGACCTAAGTATTTCATGTGAATGTGAGCTTGATACGTCCACGCGTTCTTGAGATAAAGGGTCTTGACAGACAGACGGACAATAAAGTGATCCTATAAGGGTTCCGTTTTTTCCTTTTGAGGTACGGAACCCTAAAAATCGACAAGGATGTTTTGGCGCGTGATTTTTTTATGAATGTTATGTTATGTATAATTTTGTATGAATTGTAGGGCGTCTCGTGAAATAGTACAGAAAAATTGCGAAAATAATAAATTTGAAGTTACATAAAATATTAAAATATTATTTTTGCTTACATGACATAAAATATTTTTTAATAATTATAAACTTACTACCTACCCCTTTTGATGTAAAACGTCATAAATTGTAAACCGCTACGTTTGTAGGGCGGAACCCTCGGTGCGCGAGTCCGACTCGCACTTGGTAGGTTTTCATTTCATTTAATTCACCGTGACAACCAGATAATCTTATAGACAAGGTCAAATTAAAAATGATAGCGACACTCGAGACTAGGGCTCTCGAGTTTCGCTAGGGCGTCAAGAGAGACACGACATAGATCAAATGATGCGCTGTGATTGGCTGCTATGTCACACATTGTGCAACTAAGCTTGTATCAACCAATCGCAGTGCCTGGTATGTCTTGTGATGTCTTTCTTGGAGCGCTTTGCTAGATCTGCAGATGATGACTACCGAACAACTGTCCCCAAGGAACCGTATGTCAAAACGAAAATAAAATTACGTCTTCACTCAGAGCAAACACAACTATTCTGAGGGGTTCAGTTACATAACCCGCAGGGGCTCTCTTTTATTTTATTTAATGTTAATATCATATAGTGCCCTTGAGCTGTTCACCAGTCAGGCATGTATCCGGCCATCAAGCATTTGTTAAATTAGTATTAAGTCATATTTATGTTAAGTATACTTAGCAGTAAGCCTTGGCGATTTGAAAAGATGCCAGTTTCTTCCCGGTTCTTCTGGCCAGTAAAAGAAATTAATTCGAACCGGGGACGATTACCTTTGTTTTAAAGTCATAAATGACGTTCATCAAGCTTTGTGTTATGCTACTGTATATCTGTATGTTATAGCACTTGTAATGATGAAAAATAAATTATTTGATTTGATTTGACTAGACCTGCAAGCCACGTACCGCCCTCAGTCTGCCTCTTTCCCGCCAAAATGTATGGAAAACGATGTACTTCTGGATCCCAACTGTCACTTTTACTACTAATTTGGCAGTTCGGATCGAGATTTATCCTGGTACGCAGTAAGAGACAGAAGATACTCTTACTCTGTCACTCCAGCCCCCTAGCACAGCACTCCAAGAAATAAGTGACATAACATATAACGCGCTGCGATTTGTTGAAACTAGCTGAGTCGCACGAAGCGTGACATAACAGCCAATCAGAACGCGTATTTGTTCTATGTCATGTCTTTTTTGAGGCGCGTGCTAGGCCTGCAGCATTATTTCCGTATCGCTGTCCCGTTTTACTCTAAACGTCAGTTTGGGATTGCAAAACTAGTTGTTTTTGGTCTAAGCAACTTCATGTTAAGTGAAAATCAGCTAATCGGTAAGTTTGTATAAAGAGGCGACATTTTCTTTCGTTCCTGACACAGGGTTTCTTGGAAAAAGATGTTTAGTATTATGAGTTGAACGACTTTGACGGGTTTCGTCAACGTTTTTGATATAACTTTGTAAAAGTAGATACAGAATTATCGTGTCACAATGTTAGTTTTTATAGTAATTTAAAATTGTTTGTCCAATTTTTATGAAATTTGAGGTAAAAAAAGTACTCTGGATCTATTTTTCAAACCATGTGTATTTCTTCCGAATACAGCCCCACTTTTCCCGTCGTGGGGGTCGTAAGAGGCAACCGAGGAAACTCTCCAGAGGACGGGAAGCGGTGCTCTCTGTGAGTTAAACCACAACACCAACAATTTTCCCCTAATTGATCGTGGAAATCATTGCGGAGGCCCTCGTCCAGCAGTCGACATCATGTGGCTGACGATGATGACACTGGGGTAAAACAAATGTTTTAGGGGGTCAGCTAGTTTGTCATAACATACACGTTGCCAACTAGCGGACCCGGCGAACTTCGTTCCGCTAAGTTACGTTTTAATTAGTCTGAAACACGTTTTATTTAGCAGACATCCAAGAATCCAAGAAATATGAAACATTAGATGCTCTCAATAATAACATTAATAAATTAAAAATTAAAATTAATTATAAGAAAATAAAAAATTAATACACTTCACGCCTTTTAATCCCAAAGCGGGGTAGGCAGAGCACTTGCTAAAGCAAATGCCCACGGTTCACCAAGCGTATTTAACCCAACGTGACAGGGGGTGAGCCCATCGCCGTTATACCCTATACACACACCTTGTGGTGTGCGGGTTTCATCACGATGTTGTCCGTACGAGCGTTGCGTTGCGCACATAGGCTCTAAAAAGGAGTCCCACTGGTACACGTCCAGGGGCCGGACTCGAACCCGCGACCTCCCGGTTACAAGTCAAGTATCCGACCAACTGGACCACATACGCTCTCAATAATACTCTCAGCGGTATATGTATATACACAGCAATTGAAACTTTGATAGCACCATTCAGAACTGGCGGCGGCGATAATTATTTTGCGTAATGCATTATATTATTTAACCTGCGATAATTTAGAGACTAATGGATAAAATCAAATGCTATAAAGGGAAATAATAATCTACATTAAATATTCTATTTAGGTATCGTATTCTATTTAATAAAGATTAATGTTATCTATGCCAAAACAGCTTTGCAAATAACTCGTAATTTTTTTAATGATTTATTGACACTAAAATGATTATTGTGGATTAACTGTAATATATAACCATATACCATCGCCGACTTTTTTGTAGAACTTTTTAAAACCTATGATTGCTTAGAACTTAGTTTTACCGTATGTTGTCAGATTAAGGCATATATATTCCTATATACCGCAAGTTACCGATTTTTTTCCTAACCTTAATTTTTATGCTACAACATAAATAATTCAAAACATATCACCAAAATTTATACCCTATAATATGTTGTTATAGATTATAAGCTACAATGCTGCCAAGTTTCATCAAAATCCCTCCAGTACTTTCTGCGTGAAAGAAGGACAAACATCCATCCATGCTTCCAGATATCCATCCAAACTATGAAAAAATCGAAGGAAAATAATCGATTTTTTTACTTCGAGCGAAGCTCGGTCGTCCAGGTACTATATATATAAATATAACAGGATTTGGATAGTAGGATAGTAGGACGTACAGTATAATGCAACGCATTACACACGCACAACGCACAGACATTATAACTTCATATTATATTATAACTCAATATTCTCACACCTTACTCGATCGGGTGTCCACAACTACTACTATTAAAAACAACTCAATATTGTTCACCGGGTATATAGGCGTCAATATAATTAAAGTCAAGCTGGAGCCGCCGCACTCCAGTCTACTCGTGACCACGAACGTATGCAACTGCTTCGAAACGTCCAGTAAAATAACAAAGGTAAGCTCGAGCTTGTCTTTGATTATATTCGCGGCTTTATACCCGGTGAACAATATTAAGTTATTTTTTACTAGTAGTAGCTGTGGACACCCGACTAAATTCCCGGAAATTTCATTTATTCACACAAACATTAATACCGACACCTGAGTAAGGTGTGAAAATGCGGACTTTGCCTCCGTTGACTGAAAACCTGCATTTAACTTAATTACTAACAAATACATAGATTGACGTCGTCTGTTTATCCTTTCCCATTACCTATGCCCGTGGGAAATTTGGGATTCGTTTAGTAGTATTTGCGTGAAAGAGTAACAAACATAACATATTTACAAACTTTTCCGTTAATAATATCAATAGTAGGTCAAGATCTGATGTTGTTTAAAAATCTAAAATAAATCATATACATTCGTTTTCCGAAAGTGACACAACGGGTCGTTACTACAAAACATTTTCTCACCAATTTTGTTCATAAAACGAGGGGCTGGTGGTTATCCCAGCAATCGATAATGTACTTATAACGGTAATTACTGAGAAATTTCTCATCACGTTCTCTCCCGCCGGCCGCTGTGAACGGAAGCAGCTGCACCGATGCCAAAATTGTTATGAGATCGTGTTTACTCCTCTGCCACGTTCACCAATTACATATGCCGACCGGAATGAACTAGTGGTCAGGTCTCTTACGGTAGACGGTCGCGGGTTTGTGTCGCGCCTTCGACATTTTTTTTTATCGTTAAGAACAAGCTTTTGACCACAATCCTGTCTGATATTAAGTAGCGATGTGGTCTACGATGGAGCACAATTGTTCATTAGGTACCTATTCACCCGCGACTTGAAGACCTTCAGACTGTACTGCGCAGGAAACACAGACTCCGGCAGACATGATTAGTGACAAGCTGAATCTATCGAACTATGTACAGCGTTATTTTAAAAACGTTGGTAAGAAAGTGACTCATCATCAGCCCATATTTGTCCACTGCTGGTCATAGGCTTCACCAATTGCACGCCACTGTGATCTTTTTTCGGCTTCTCGCATCCAGCTTCTGCCAGCCATCTTGCGTATATCATCCGTCCACATTCACATCCGCACCGTTTGCCGGGACGCGGTCTCCATACGAGAATTTGTTTGTCCCGACGGTCATCTGGCCCACTGCCACTTCAGTCCATGATATCATACAACTTACCCAAGGAATCCCATGGCAAAAACGAATAAAAAAATTAATCTCTTCGTACAAACTTATCGGGCAACTGACTGCCACTTCGTATGATCTAATATATATATACACTTCACGCCTTTTAATCCCAAAGTGGGGTAGGCTGAGGCTCTTGCTTAATAAGCAAATGCCCACGGTTCACCAAGCGTATTTAAACCAACGTGACAGGGTGTGAGCCCATCGCCGTTAGAGGGTTCACACATCTTGTGGTGTGCGGGTTTCATCACGATCTTGTCCTTCACCGTAAGAACGTTGCGTTGCGTACATAGGCTCTGAAAAAGAGTCCCATTGGTTTCAGTACACACTTCCAGTAGCCGAACTCGAACCCGCGACCTCCCGGTTACAACTCAAGCACCCGACCAACTGGACTGCAGACGCTCTATGACGCGCTTCGTATGAAGTGGTAATTTATTTTCGCATGGGCTGAGAGTCATTCTCGAGTTTCCCTGACATTTTTAATTTGATCTTGTATTTAAAAATATTTATGCAAGTACAGAAAGAGTCGAAAATATAATTAAAAGTCGAAATCTACTACTGCTCCGGCTGCTGTAGCCTCTATAAAAAAAAACATTTTAATTTAAAATTCGACCTTTCTAACTTGAATTTTTTTCGGTGCGGGGGCATCGACACACCCAGAAAGGGACCCGAGAGAGGCAATCATTGCGAGCAATAGCATTTAAAATGTTTGCTATTGGTAGCAGTCTATTAAAATTTCATTTCTCGTTAATGTACTCTTAAAGTGTGATGGGCCCGTTGGTGTAGTGGTCAGCATGTCTGCCTCTGCT
This sequence comes from Conopomorpha cramerella, assembly GCA_012932125.1. Classification (NCBI taxonomy): domain Eukaryota; kingdom Metazoa; phylum Arthropoda; class Insecta; order Lepidoptera; family Gracillariidae; genus Conopomorpha; species Conopomorpha cramerella. The sequence continues at coordinate 26,144 of SJJU01001735.1, read as the reverse complement.
CCGTAGGGTCGTGGGTTCGATTCCTACCGCTGGCAGGTATTTAGGTGATGAGCTTTTAAGTACTTGTTGGATGTGTCTGGGTGTTTTATTTATATAAGTATGTTAAATACATGAGACACATACATGACAAAGAAAAAAAAAGTATTTAAGTAAATATATCTCGATGTCTGATTTCCATAACACAAGTGCTTTAGCTACTTAACATGGGATGAAGGCAATATGTGTGTTGTTGTAAAATATTTATTTATTTTTTTAATCTATGCTTATTTGTCAATTAGGTTAAATGTCATCCACCCGTACCCAAATATTATGTTTTGATTTATGTTCTATTGTGAATTTATTGTGATGTGTAGTGTGATGCTGACATAAATAATCGTTGAATAATATCAAGTACTTGGATAATACAAAATTCATAAGTGGATGTCGCTGGTAATTTTCGTTCTTAGGTTAGTATTTTAAAAGTCAATTCCTCCTTCATTGTTTACTTTATAAATCGGCTGCCTTTAGTAGATATTGATATCGAAAACAGCAAGTGTCCATGAAATTCGATAAGTAGGTAGTTTAATTCCTTTATATGAAGATATTCTTAATTTCCTCGATGTTGTTCCATTAATAAAGGCTTTCTCTATAGACCCTTCAATTTCCACTGCAGGATTTGGTTACTCCCTGTATATAGTGTCTATAAGAAAAAAATGTATTTAAGAAAGTATATTTCGTTGTCTGAATTCCATAACACAAGTGCTGTAGCTACTTAACATGCAATGAAGGCAATGTGTGTGTTGTTGAGAAATATTTATATTATTTAATGTTACACAATAAAAGGCCACGTAAGAAATGAGGTCAGATGAGGAGGAAGAATGATAGACGTGTGCAACGTGGAAATTAGTACTGAGATGGATGATAATAATAAGACAGTAATAACGTCGGACCGGACGCGAAGATTCTGTAATGTAATTCGGGTCGTCAATGCTTCAAAAGGGGGGAAGTTGGCAGCAAAACAGGTTTGGATAAATAATAATAATCAATATGTGACAACGACAATCTCATGTCAAGTACGTGTTTTTTTTATCGTGGGGAAATCCGTTATGGATACCTCACCGCTGGCGGGGACAACGGCGGGCTTATGTGGGACTCGCACCCACTAAATCCCCACGGTGACCACTCGCGCGTTACTGCCGGGGCCCCCGGAACGACCTTAGCCACTACATCAAGGGCGGCCCCAGTTAAACCACTTGTGTTATGGAATGTACTTACCTAAATAATTTTTTTTTTTTTTTGAATACATAATTATATGAATAAAATACCCTGACACATCCAATAAGTACTTAAAAGCTTATCGCCTAAATACCTGTCAGCTATGGGATTCGAACCCACGACCTTACGGAATGGAGGTAGACATACTGGCCACTACACCAACGGACTACAGAATACGTGTGCGTTGGAAAGGGGCAGGCGCATGTAGACGCATACGTCTCCAGAGAATGGCCGTACGCACAGAGGCTGATGGTTGGCTTGTCATTGAATATCTTACGTCATACGGTCTACTCTCGACGACAGGAAGAACATTCTAGAAGTCAATGTAGCTGTTGTTGTGCAGCTATTTCTAATACCTATGTGCTTACTTACGGTTTCTGACAGACGCCCTGCTATTTTATATCCGCGTTGTATGAGCGTCAGCCCGTATTCGTCCACTGCTGGACATAGGCCTCTTCAATTGCACGTAAATTTCAATTCCGGTTATGTTTTGTATTTTGATGATTACTTTTTGTTGGAAAAGAGATATCCCAAGGGTGGTCGCATGATAATAAATAATAAATAAATAAATATTTTACAACAACACACACATTGCCTTCATCCCATGTTAAGTAGCCAAAGCACTTGTGTTATGGAAATCAGACAACGAGATATATTTACTTCAATATTTTTTTTTTCTTTTAAATACATACTTATATAAATAAAATAATGGAAGCAGGATCTGAAGGGAAGAGGGAGACCAAAGAAGGTATGGATGGACTGTGTGAAAAATGATATGCGCGTGAAAGGTGTAACTGCAGAGATGACGAATGATTGAGATGAATGGCGAAAAGAAACGTGTTGCGCCGACCCCACCTAGTGTGGGATAAGGGCAGGAAAATGATAATGATGATGAATGGAAGCAGGATCTGAAAATATTATCTCAGAGAAATCGGGGCTATCTGCCTCGACACTTGAAAATTTACCACCGATTTTCGTTCGTTGGCCGGCGTCCTTTAACTCTCTGACCGCACACTGCTCAAAGTTGTAGGTATTTTTTTTTAAATTATTCTTACTTGAGCTCACTTCATCGGTTAATTGGAAGAACAAAAGCGAAGAGGCAACCCTTTTTTGATTACGCGGTTCGCTGGTTCCTTTCACTGTAAATTGGTTATTGTATTTGTCCTTGACAAGTTCCCTTTGCTTTCAAGTTTCGGTGGTATTGTCGAACGAAACGTTATAACACATTTCAGTAGATAACATAACATATATACCTACATCCATTCAACATACTGAGTGCAATATACCAATGACCGAGCAATGTCCTTAGAAACGTTAAAAATAGTTTACGCCAATCTTAACGGATTGTTAACACAATTTTCGTAACGCTCTCCTGTAAAGTTAACAAAATGACACATCTCTCCTACATATTTCCCCATGACTGTATCAATGACTTATCACCACATTTTGAATAAATTATTAATGAATTCAGTTTTTGTAAAATATATTCTTGATTGCAACCTTCTAAAATGTTCTTGATCCCTAGACACTTTTGATGTGTGTATTACTATGACGACCATGTTATGGTAATTTTCCATCCCAAATGTTAAGTTTTAGTTTAATTAAGGTACTTACTTAAATTAAGTTTTAGAAATGATTCCTGGGAATTAGTGATAGCTCAACCTGGACAACGGTCGATTCTTTCCGTACTCCATTGCATAATATTATGTTACTCGAAAATGCCGAGGATTGAAAATTTGATGACCTAACCAATCGAGTACCGCGTGTTCTTCGGAACAATTTAAAGTGCTTCGAAATAGAAAAAAATACAGACGCAATAAAATGTGACAAATATCAGCTTTATAAAACTTCACAAGTTCCTTTTCAGGACCCTGTTTCTGAATGATAAAGTCGTAAACAATGACATTTGCCAGTCTCCAATTTCTCCTATGTCATTGCTGATGCTTTAGCGAACAGTTATTTGTTAATAACAACATCGTCAGTCCATATTCGTCCACTGCTAGAGATAGGCCTCCCCAATTGTATATCATCTGTCCACCTTGATTGAGTGCGTCCTACACTGAGTGATAAAGGTTGACTAAACGATACAATAGGGCATTTCTTTTAAATTTTATTATTTAGTTTGATTTTTTTACAAAAGATGACGCTACAATGTTTTATGTCAAACACTCTTTGACCGAAACCTATTGCTATTATTAAAGAAATGTCACGTCGTATTTAGCCGTATACGTCTGATGATAATCGAAACAGAAACTAGTAGTGGCCTTTATGTCCACTCGTGACCACGACGCATGCAACTGCGTCGAAACGTCAAGTAAAATAACAAAGGTAAGCTCAAGCTTGTCTTTGGTTATATTCGCGCCTATACACCCGGTGAACAATATTGAGTAATAGAGGAAAATGGGTTTTAAAATAACCTGACACAGCCTTGACCTCATGTTAATTATCATCAGCGACTTGACATCCACTGCTGGACCCAGGTCCACTGGGCCTCCCCCAATTTCCAAGATCTTTCGATGGGCAATGCCCGTCGCCACGCTTGGCAGGCGGGTGGCGGTCGGTCGCCTCTTCCTAACCCCACGACGAGAAAAGTTGGGCTGCGGTTTGGGCATGTTAATAATCTCGTAAAATTTCTCGTATTAATACTAACCGACAAATGTAGCACATCAATCTAGATAGACTCTGTCGACGGCTATGCAATACCCAGAGAAGCGACACAACACTAATGACCTCGTCAAGGTAATCGGGTTTCCGCGCGTGGTTTAATTTTGCTTCACACTGGCTCCCATGTCGATGACAATGTATAGCCTTCTCGGTTGATAATGGGATATTTGTCTCGTGGCGTGCAAAAGGACACCATCTAATGGACTTAGAAACTTTGTTGGAACGTCAATGTGAACAGTTTTTACTATGGCGAGAATGCGAGAAAATTGTTTCATCACCATACAAAAGACAATTATTGTGATGGGATATAGTATTTTGAATGGGTATGGAAGTATGTTGTCCATTTCCCAGCATTGTCGCCATAGTGAAAGTAATTCATAATTATTCACAAGCCAAACAACTTTTCTAAGACGGGGTCCACTACATGCACTACACAATTAATAACACGGTGAAGGACAACATCGTGATGAAACCGGCACACCACGAGGTGTGTGAACCCGATAACGGCGATGGGCTCAACCCCTGTCACGTTGGGTTAAATACGCTTGGTGAACCGTGGGCATTTGCTTCAGCAAGTGCCTCTGCCTACCCCTCTTTGGGATTAAAATGCGTGAAGTGTATTTATTTATTTTTTTACAATGAATAAAGTCTTGTTTTGCTGTTGATTCGCTAAATTGAAATTTGACTTAATTCCACTGATCTCTATAAAACCCTGGATGGGATACGCCATACAAAGTAAGCTTTAATTTTGTGCCGAATTGAAGCGCCATTGTGACCCCTGTAGAGCTTTAGAGTCTTCGGAACTAAAAGTGACACATGTAGGGCTGTGCATGTTTAATGTCGTCAAGAGTATCGATACTGTAGGTAGTTGTGGCTATTCGAACAACAGTATATCTAGTTACAAAGTATTAAGTATTTTATCGTATATTTTCATGTATGCGTATACATGCGCCATGAAAGTACAATAAATTATCGATAACACAGTCAAAACTTTCCGGGCGTTTATCGCTACATCAGTCATTGACTACATTTATCGATAACAACACTGTGATGTCGAATGTGTCACATCCCGAATGTATCAATATCAGTCTCAGTGCCAATTAATTATTGTGTCAATAAATCTTATCTAAGATAGAGAGCGTCTGTTCCCCAGTTGGTCAAATACTTGGCTTGTAACGTGTACCAAAGGGACTCTTCTTCAGAACCTGTGCAACGCAACGCTTGTACGGTGAAGGACAACATCGTAATGAAACCCGCACACCACAAGGTGTGTGAACCCTCTAACCTCTCCCCCTGTCACGTTGGGTTAAATACGCTTGGTGAACCGTGGGCATTTGCTTATTAAGCAAGTGCCTCTGTCTACCCCGCTGTGGGATTAAAAGGCGTCAAGTGTATTTTTATTTTTTCAATAAATCTAGTTCAGGTGGATTTTCACCACTGTAGAGCTACAACGCACACCAGCTTGCTTCATGTTTTATGTGCCAATAGCCTGTTTAGATGTTATAGAGGTCAGTGGAAGCTTTCTATTCATCGCTGTGACCAAAATTCGACGGGTGTTCAATTCTCTCAAATTCAACTGAAATATCGACGATTGCGGCGATTCTATCCGAGGCATTTCGGGAATGGAAACAAGGTTGGTTGTACAGTGTCGACTGTACATTTAACATATTTTAGCTTACGTTGCACCTACTTGAAGCCGCGCGTTTTCCTTAATGAAAAACAACGTTTTAACGTTGAGTACTTAACTTACATTTTTACGATAAACATCAACTGAAGGAACGGCCAATTTACCTAAATATATATTTAACTATAATTAAACCAATTTAACTTTAACATAACTTCGCTCCGAAGAGAGAACGATCCGGCGGTTGTGGCTTCCGACTGGCGCCCTAGCGGGAAGCGGAGACGAGGAAGACCAACACACACGTGGCGGCGCTCCGTGGACTCCGAGCTCAGGGCGGCGGGCATTGACTGGAATGCCGCAAAGACGGCAGCGCTGGATAGAGGGACATGGAGAGATATCTGCAAGGCTCTATGTACCCCCCGGGTACGCTAGGACCTAAGTAAGTAAGTAAGAATAACTTCGTTGTTCTTTCACCGTACTCCAACAACAAAAGCAAGTGTAAGGGCTAACTGGCTCCTACATTGGTATTGCATTTAGTTGTACAGTCAAGGACAGCCTGAGTATAATGCCCACTATACGATAAACGATAGTGTACAAAGAGCACAGAAAGAATTTTCTTTTGCGTTACTTACCGCTTGACCTCTGTTTTTCCAGGCCATTCTATCGTAGATCAACTGTCATAGTTTACGAAGCACGTCCTATGCTCTACATATATTATTATGATGCAATTTCCGTCAGCATGTACATTCTGTACTTCCAGCGAGAGTGTCTACAGCATGCATCGTCGTCTCGCTCTCACCGATGCGAGATGACAGAGAGGGTGATATTTGCACTCCAACCACAGATTTCGAGACTCCTCCGTCACGCACAATCCATCAGCACCACCTATAAATAATTGTACAACGACAATATTGTCCCACATTACGTAACACATGTTAATGTTCAGGAATTAATGTCACATTAATTTCGTGTTCCTGGTCGTATAATTTGTGTATAAGTACGTACATCTAATTGTATGGAATTGCATATTATATGTGTACAGTCTTAGCGAGGCCAAAACAATTTTTGTTATTGAAAAAAGTACGTTAATAGCACATATTCAGACACAAAGGAACACGGAGTATCTGCAGCGCCCTATGTATCCCCCGGGCATGCAAAGATCTGAATAAGTCTGGCCTAATACGATTTAAACCTGTTAACTGCCTTAAACCGTGTTAGGTCGTGTTTTTTAACCCACTTCTTACTATCGTCGTTTTAAAACAACACCATTTTCTGACTTTACCAGATGAATAGATTTTTTTCAGTATTATTCCTAGGATATGTACCTTATAAATGAACCTCACTACCAAAAATCTGTTTATTTGGCGACAATAATTTGTTCCCGTAAGAAAAAGTGGGTTAAAATCGTATTATCATTACATAGAGACGATATTTTATCGATTCAACGGCTTAGCGTCATCTGTTGTTTCACATCTCTTGCTACTTATAACTGTGCAGAAAACACGTGTTAGCGGTAAATAATATTAACAGTAATTAATTGTTCACTAACATTATACTTTGCTTTTAAAATGTATAACTTAAAATTATACCCCGTTTTGGGATCAAAAGACGTGAAGTGTATTATTTTTATTTTATTATACTTTAAATGGATTTTTATTTTATTATATTTTTATTTTATTATACTTTAAATGGATTTTCAGTCGGCAGTGGTCCGGTCATATTAGCCGTAGAACCGAGTGGAGATCGCGTCTCGGCAAACGGAGTGTAGGACGCTCTCAGGCAAGGTGGACCGTTGATATGCGCAAGATGGCTGGCAGAAGCTGGATGCGAGAAGGCGAAAACAGATCACAGTGGCGTGCAATTGGAGAGGCCTATGTCCAGAAATAGACAAATATGGGCTGACGATGATGATGATAAGTCTATATCCCGCATAGTGGAGATGTTTGCATACAGAGCCCATTAAATAATACAGAATATATTCTAGATTGCAATCTTCTAAAATGTACTTGATCCCTAGACACTTTTGATGTGTGTATTTTAGAAGTGTTATTAATTTTTACTCCATAAAAAATAGACAATTGTCTACCTCGGGAGATAACATTTTGTATGCATGTATATCAAACAGAAAAAATAAAAAGAGTACCGTCTAATGAGAAATTGTCAGGGCCCATGACATGTTATGACAAATGGGGCTTACTGTATTACGGGGCATGAATGTCAACGAAGTTACTAAGTTCAAGCAGTAAATGTTGTTCACCGTGTGTATAGGCGCGAATATAACCAAAGGCAATCTCGAGCTTACCTTTGTTATTTTACTCGACGTTTCGACGCAGTTGCATGCGTCGTGGTCTTTGGAGCTTGTCTTTGGTTATATTCACGCCTATACACCCGGTGAACAATATTGAGTTATAATGTCTGTGCGCGTTTAATTAAAAAATGATTCAAGCAGTCAGTATTTAAAAAGGGGACAGTACATTTTTTTTCTATATTGTGTACATATTACAAAAGTGTCGGAAGTTTGACTAACTTACCCGAATAATAAAAAAACGTACTAAAATACAACTGACAGGCACCCCGGACACCCACTAGCGACCTCTATATAAGAAATGTTTGAAACTCCATTGTACTCAATGACCTGCTCTCCTTCTATTTTGAAGTAGGTAAAACAGCAACAATTTTCTATTGTTCCAATGTAATCTTTGACCTTTCCTAATTTAAAATTATTGTTTAGAATTTATTGCACGCGGGTTAATTGGAAGAACAAACAACGAGTCGGCCCTTTAACGGTATCGCTTCTTGCGGATAAATATTATCGTGCACGAGCTGACCCTGCAAAATGTTGTTTGCCATATTAAGTCAACAGATAATTTTAAATGTGGTTTTGTGAAGAATTTTAATATTTTTTTTGGGTTGAGGTACATTTAGATCGATGTGAGGATGTCATTGTGTCGTCATCATCATCATAATCATCAGTCACATGACGTCCACTGCTGGACTAGGGGCCTCCCCCAATGATTTTCATGACCATTCGGGAGGACATATCAACAATCGCGCTTGTCTGGCGGATTCGGATATAGCTAGTTGTCCGGACCAAGTAGCTAACAGTATTACATTTTATTTCTATTTAGCCTGGATTGTTCCACTGATGGGCGAAACCCAAATAACAGATGTTGGAGCAGCGACCGCTAAGCTGAAGTGGTATTGGGCTGGCCACGTCAGTCGTATGGACCCCGATCGATTGGCGAAACCGTGACCGATTAACCAACACCGAAGATGAGTATTACATTATTATAATAATTTTAAAAATAAAAAAAATACACTTCACGCCTTTTAATCCCAAAGCGGGGTAGGCAGAGTGCCCACGGTTCACCAAGCGTATTTTAACCCAACGTGACAGGGGGTGAGCCCATCGCAGTTTTAGGGTTCACACACCATGTAGTGTGCGGGTTTCATCACGATGTTGTCCTTCACCGTACGAGCGTAGCGTTGCAGACATAGGCTCTGAAAAAGAGTCCCATTGGTACACGTCCAGTAGCCGGACTCGAACCCGCGACCTCCCGGATGCAAGTCGAGTATCTGACCAACTGGACCACAGACACTCAATTTAATTTTAATACTTAATTTACGAATGGGACTCTTTTTCAGAGCCTATGTACACATCGTGATGAAACCCACACACCGCAAGTTGTGTGAACTACAACGGCGATGGGCTCACCCCCTGTCACGTTGGGTTAAATACGCTTGGTGAACCGTGGGCATTTGCTTAGCAAGTGCCTCTGCCTACCCGCTTTGGGATTAAAAAGCGTGATTATTTTTATTTATTTTTTAATTTAAAAAATAATGGCCTGTACAATAATACCTCAACAACAGAAATGAGGCATAAATTACACAGTTCCTATTTAGTTTTTAGCCCCCGACGCAAAAAGAGGGGTTATAAGTTTGACGTGTCTGTCTGTGGCATTATAACTGTCGAACTATTAAAGGTATTACTATAAAGTTTTTTTTGTTTGAAAGCTTAGCGAGCGTGTTCTTAGCTATATAGTTGGTCGATATCGGTTCACCCACTCAAAAGCTATAGGAGTTGAAAGAAAGTGGGTATGAAAAATTTTACTTGTTCAGATAATATACCCAATTGCGGATGCACGAAAGAGCACGGCACGTATATTTAAAATCTGTCCAATAAATGAAAATTTGATGATTTGTTCAAGGTTATGGGGGTTGGAATGTTCAGATGAAAGGGACACAGACATTTAAAATCGGGGTTTTTTAAATATGCAGTTTGATAGTTATGTAGATTTGGTTGGACAGTACCAGAGGCACCTATTAAGCAGGAAAAAAATATATTAGAGTTTACTTTACTACCAGTGCCTCAATTTATTCATTTTATTTTATTTTATTTAAGTTAGGTGAATTGTTCTACAGAGATCCCAGTGCTGTTTGCAGTCAGTGATGAATTGTATTAATGAAAATTACTCTCCACGCCACAAATCATTATAACTAATTGGTACGTGCCAAGCACGGTTCAGAATTCATGGGATTGCGGGCGAAATTAATTTATGTATTTCCAAGGGGTTGGTTTATTTTGGCACAGGGCCAGAGCTAGCTGGTAAGATTGGCTTATTGTTGAGTGTGTATGTATTATTCTATAGAATAAATTTCCCTTTCCCACTCTTGCAATATTGACTCTTCATATAAGAGTCAGTGGAAAGCTAGGACGACATCACCTGACGTCATGCGAGGGCGTTGGAAACGGTATTGATAGGTTATAACGGGGCGAAGTGGACGGTATCTCGATGGGACACGCATTGCAGCAAGGTGCACAGATATTTCAGACAGCCAGTAATTACGTAAACGTGTGGTGACGGTGAATAGAATACACTAGTCACTAGGACCAAGTTGGGCTGGGCCCAACTTGTCCCGTCTTGGAGGTCGTAAAAGGCGACCGAGGGTATTTTTTAGAGAACGGGCAGCAGCGCCCTTTGTGAGATAAATCACAACACCACTGCGATTGTCGTTCCGCTTGCCAAGAGTGGCCATTATTGGTATTACTCTCCAAATGATCACGATTGAGGGAAGTCCTCGTCCGGTAGGAGACGGACCCCAGCGTACGCCCAACCCATCCGAACCTTGCCAGCTTGAGCTAGCTTTTTTGCAGCCGCCACCGGACACTTAAACCAGATGCTGGAGGCACGAGGTCCCATCGCCATCTGACCCACCTTAACGTCTTCCGACGCACTGCCTCCAGCCGCTGCAACGGCGGATGCCACTTCCTCTGTGGAGACGAAGTCGTCCAGGTTCACCAAGCGCATTTCCGTACACTTGATCGGCCTGGAGATCCAAACATCCTCTTTAGTGAAGGCAACTTCGCCATCAGCTCTAGCGGCGAAGTTGTTAAGTTATCTCTAGATATTATATAATATCTGAACATTAGATATTATATAAAATGTTTCATCCCCACTTTCTTTCAACCCCCATTGCTTTTGAGTGGGTGAACCGATATCGACCAAATATAGCTAAGAACACGCTCGCTCAGCTTTCAAACAAAAAAAACTTCATTGTAATACCTCTATTAGTTCGACAGTTATAATGCCACAGACAGACACGTCAAACTTATAACCCCTCTTTTTGCGTCGGGGGCTAAAAACTAAAAAGGAACTGTGTAATTTATGCCTCATTTCTGTTGTTGAGGGCCATTATTTTTTAAATTAAAAAATAAATAAAAATAATCACGCCTTTTAATCCCAAAGCGAGTAGGCAGAGGCACTTGCTGAGCAAACGCCCACGGTTCACCAAGCGTATTTAACCCAACGTGACAGGGGGTGAGCCCATCGCCGTTATGGTTCACATAAGGTACATATATAGACGCACCAAAATTATTCAATGCAATGGGACCAGATTACGCATCACTGAATTGGGAAGGCACATAGTAAAGTGTACTATTTTGACAGGAGATGCTAATGGAAAATATGTGCTTATAGCACGTTTTCCTGTTATACCAAACAATTTACCTTTTCAATTTAAGTGTCTACAGTTTCCATTGAAAGTCGCTTTCTCAGTGACAACTAATAAATCTCAGGGTCAAACCTTAAACGTAGCTGGAGTACACTTGGGTAATCCATGTATTTCACGTGGTTACGTGTTTCATAGTCACATCCAAACAATCTGCACATTTTCTCAGAACAAAATAAATTGCTGAATATAGTATGTATCTGTGTATGTATGTATCGAAGTGTTCTGCAATAAGTGTTGCGTAGATATGAGGCAATTATACCTACAACCATGACCAGTCTTTTCGGGATACATAACTTAATGAAGCTTTTAACAAAACGTGTTTCAGATCAGAAAAAATGTAACTTGGCGGAACGAAGTTCGCCGGGTCAGCGAGTATATTTATATATTTCAACATCCAACTACTGACTTAACAAAGAGAAAAACCGCGATTTTGGGCGAGAGATTTTTTGATGGAGTAAAATGTTTTTGTGAAGTTTTGTGGCGGACTGAAAAAGGCGAGGGATTAAACAGAACGATTTGCATATTCAATATTGCTGTACCATCCCGTCCATATCATCCGTACCATCCGTCTTGAGTTCGAAACAACGCTACTAACGTTAACGTTCCCATTAGCGCCATCGCCAACTGCCAAGTGTTTCTCTATACTATATTAATTATGCATATTATAAATACACCCTGGTGCTATTCCAGAGGAATGATTTAAAAAAAGAAAACACATGAAAATCCGTTGCTTAGTTTTTAAGATACATTCATAAGGACAACAGTGGGTAGCAATTTTGTTTTATATTTCGTAAAGATGTAAAACGCTGATTTTTTTTAACTGTCTAACGTGTAACAGTATTTACTTCAAACGTTCATAATATGAACTGGGCTGCACCTAAATGTTCTGAGATATCAGATGAGATACAGTTTTTCGGTTATATTCGGCGTAAATTACACCTGTTTGCTCACATGTTTACTGGTCCATTTCAAGGGCTATTTTGGATTTATGACGAAGGGGTGACGAAAAAAGTTAAAGTAATCCTGGCGAAATCGAAAAAGTTTTTGTGATTTACCCCGACCCGGAGTTACCTACTTGGGTCCAATGCGTACGTAATGTTTGACATAAACGTTTGTGAAACTTGTACAGGTAACTACCGGCCGATAGTTTTGCACACAGAGCGTTGTTGCTCTGTCAGACTAAGACTTTCTATTGCGAAAGCACTCAATTATGTAACAAAAAGCTTCCAAGTGTGTTTAAAAAAATATAGTACATACATGTGTTATCTAATAGTTCATTAAAGTAAATAATGAGGAATTACACAGAGTTTCATTCCTAAAATTAACATCTACCAGCTGACAGTGGTAAAACCTGGCATATACTGAATTAAAATGGTAAAAGCTCGAAAAAGTCGTCGGTTTTTCAAAAATACTTACATTTACCAACGCTTGTCAGCAAGTACTTAGACTTAAATCTTAAGATTTACCGTAGTTCGAGCATTTACAGTAACGTATCTATTATTATTATTATTCTGAGCCAATATTTTCCCACTGCAGGGCTAAGGCCAAAACAAGCGTTTGACCACCATCCTGCCTGATGTTAAGCAGCGATATGGTCTACGATGGAGCACACTTGTTCAATAGGTACCCGCGACTTGAAGACCTTCAGACTGTGCTGCGCAGGAAACACAGACTCCGGCAAATCATTCCAGATCCTGGCGGTTCGCACTATGAAAGTGGACGCAAATCGTTTGGTTCGCGTAAATGGCAAATCCACCACGTTTTGCCGTTCTTCTGCGCGTTGGGCCATAGCCCAAATAGGAGCCAAAGTTGAGGTTGGAGGTTAGCGTCATGCCTGAAAGCTCCAGCCGATTGGCTATAGGCAGGGGTACATCCTGGAAAGTGGGAGCCACATTGAATAGGCTGATTTTTGCTGAGAATAGACACGCCGTGTTAAGCGCATTGAACCTGACCAGATTGGTCTCGCCCCAAAATGCAATTTCACTAAGGGACCGGTTCAAACGCTCAACCAATGCCTCTCTGAGTACCCGGATTTGCGGTCCGCTGGCTCGCGCGTCAGATGTGTAACTCTCCACAAGAGTGCTGTCGTCTGCGTATCCATAGATACCGGGTTTCAGCAGATCGTTTATATGCAGCAGGAAGAGTGTTGCATAGAGAACAGAACCCTAAGGTACCCCTGCATTAATTGCCATTAGATCGGACCAGCAACCGTCTGTGACTACTCGGAGCGATCGTTCCCTCAGGAAATCAGCCAACCACGCGCAAAAACTACTAAAGTTTCATAAAAATCCGTCCAGTACTTTCTGCGTGAAAGAAGGGCAAACATCCATCCAAACTTTCGCATTTATAATATTTGTAGGAGAAATACTCTTGGCGATATCACGCTCCTACAGGATGATCTGAAAAGGTTGGAACAGTGGTGTAGAAACAACCTAATGGTGCTAAATATCAAAAAGTGCTTTCACCTAAATTTTACAAGAAAAACCGGCCAAGAGCGAGTCGGACTCGCCAATGAAGGGTTCCAGCAAGGGGTAGCAGCAAGTTTTGGAGTTTTCGCAATATTTCTTTTATCTGTACTATAAAACGTTGCTTTGTGCCCAATTTCAAGATTCTGAGTTCACGGGAAGTACCTTGTTGGTTTTGATTCCCTAAGGTGTGACGGATATTCGTCTAAGGCGTCGGTATAAACTGCTGTATATTTTGATTGCATTAAGTTTGATATTTTCACAGCTTAATAGGACATTAGACCTGAGTATTTCAAAACTAAGAAATTTAAGAATTTCTATTTAAAGATTATTAAATGGTCTATTAAATTCAATTTATTTCATTATGCTCCCTTTCTTAAGTTTCGAGATTTTTAGAATTTTCCAACCGACCACTTTTTATTGCTCCCGAGTATACATAAAAGGAAAAGCTGACTGACATAACAACGCATAGCCCAAATTAACTAAGCTATGCTTAGGCACTTGAAATTTGGAATGGCCGTAGCTTAGGTACCGAAGGGTTGCACTTAGAAAGGAATTTCAGAAATTCGCACGTTAACGGTAATTAACTCAAGTCAGACGCTTGAAATTTGGGATGCCGGGACTACTAAACTACGCGAATGAAATCGCGAGGCGTCCACTAGTCTATTATATACAAATCAAAGCCACTTTTCGTTGTCATGCCATAAATCCGGAACGGGTGGACCGATTTCGTTCGTTTTTCGGTCCGAATTCTTTCTTTGTTATGTTTATTAATGACAGCAGAAGGTTCTTATGAAAGAAAAAATTGACATCCACTGCTGGGCACAGGCCACCCTAGATATTCATATTAATAGTTAAGACAGGACAACGTCTGTCGAGTCCACTAGTCTATTATAAAAAAACTCAAAGCCACTTTTCTTTGTCATAATATCATAACTCCGGAACGAGTGGACCTTCTTTTGTTGTGCTTATTAATAACAGCAGAAGGTTCTTATGAAATAAAAAAATGACATCCACTGCTGGGCACAGGCCACCCTGAAGGTAATGCTAATAGTTAAGACAGGACAACGTCAATATAAAAATATAAAAATTAATTGCTGTACGTTAGTCATGCTCGAGATTGGGATTGTGGACGTCCAAAGATGATATTTAACGTTAATAATTGTGTTTTTTTTATTTTTATTATTAATGGCAACCAACAAGGACTTGCGCTAAATATTACATAAGCACAACACAGTATAAAAAAGGTAAGTGCAGCCTTATGCTACCACGGAAAGCAAATATCGCAGCAAAAACAAACAAAAACACCTTAATTACGAAACACAAATGAAACAATTTATATCAGTACACAGTAAAAAACTAAATTTTACCCTATCAGCTGTTATATTCTTCCAATACACGGGGTACTGGGGTGCCTACCTATCGCAAAAAAAATGTTTGCCGGCACAGCTAATATTTTGTAACCATTAGTGGACTCGACAGACGTTGTCCTGTCTTAAATATTAATCTATATATGTATATAAAAGAAAGTCGTGTTAGTAACACATGTGGCTCAGGCTGGCTGGACAAATCTTCCAAATGGGTCACAATTAAGCAGGTCAATGGGCCACTAAATGTGACGGCTAAACATCCTTACTTCAGAATTTGTGACGCTACAGAGACTTAGATAATCGATTGAAAAAGTGTCCAGCCAGCTTGAAAAACGCGTTTTCACCGGTCTCTCAATCTCGGCCATGGAAGTGATTTTGACAAGTGTTTGTATATCAACGGCCGTCACAAATATCTGTGACAGCCTGGACAGTGAAAACTTGGTGTCCAGCCAGCCCGATCCTGTTGGTCGCGTATATAGAGAGTGTTATAGTTTGTATGAAATATTGAAACTACGCGAATGAAATCGCGGGGCGTCCAGTAGTATGATATAAAATTAGTACCAGAGTGGCGTGTGCCCACCAGTAGATGTCACGAAATATAAACTATCCTATCTCTCAAATTGGACGAAATTACATATAAATGCCAACTTTTGTGAATATCGGTAGCCTTGGTGAAGACGAGTTCATTGGAAACAAACAACATGGACACACTGGATTTTTATATATTAAGACAAGCTGTCCCCTGCAAACATTTGTTTTGCCATGGGAAGTCGCCTTTGCACCTCGTATATTGGAAGAAATACAACTTTTAAACCTTCCCTGAACTTCCTTTACTGTGTAATTAGCGACTTTAATTAGCCAAATCGGTCCAGCCGTTCTCGAGTTATAGCGAGACTAACGAACATCAATTAATTTTCATATAACTCTATTATAACAAATAAATCATTAATTTCGACCAAATTTGATTACCATAAAAACGGTTCTAGTAAGTTAACCTTAAAAGATAGACATATACGGCCGCGGACATTTTTTTAGATCCTTTCAAGAGGAATAATTATTTCATACATATATCTTTGCTATCTTGAACCGTTTTCGCAGCGCACGCAACGGAAGCCCTCAAGGAAGAATAATTTTCCCCGTTTTTTTCACATTTTCCATTATTTCTTCGCTCCTAATCGTTGCAGCGTGATGTTATATAGCCTATAAACCTTCCTCTATAAATGGTCTATTCAACACAAAAAGAATCTTTCAATTCGAACCAGTAGTTCCTGAGATTAGCGCGTACAAACAAACAAACTCTTCAGCTTTATAATATTAGTATAGATTGTGTAAGTTTCTAACTAAATATCTTGTTATACCCAGTAAAGACATTTCTCTCCAATTGGGGACACATAGCATGCGCGTATTTTGAAGTGAAGGTACGTAACGAAAACTTAATTCAAAGGTAATTTAAATACCGTACCTACAATAGAATCGACATCAATCACTATGATTGATACATTAAGCCATCAATCTCGTATCGACTCCGTATGAACGTGTGACAGATGAATAGGCGTCTCGTTCCAACCCGCGCCAAGGTAACCAAGGAATAGAAAATTGGCGATAGATGCAGTTTTTGGAAATACAACTGTCGCACAAACGTGGTCGGGAAACTTTAAATAATGAAACTTCACAGTGTATTTTGTCAGGTATGACGAATTTTGTCGCGTCTAACCTACATCTACGATTATTATCCGTGAACTGGAATTAGCGTGATATTTCCATAAGATAATTTTTGCTTTTTACTTCCTTGAGGAAAGGTTTTTCTAATCTGGCAGTAGTATCGGAGTACGAGTAAAGAAAATAAGCGAACTACCAAATCCTTCCTCTTTATAATATTTGTCATCATCATCATCATCATCAGCCCATACTTGTCCACTGCTGGACATAGGCCTGTTCAATTGCACGCCACTGTGATCTGTTTTCGGCTTCTCGCACCCAGCTTCTGCCAGTCATCTTGCGTATATCATCAGTCCACCTTGCCTGAGGGCGTCCTACACTCCGTTTGCCGAGACGCGGTCTCCACTCGAGAATTCGTTTTCCCCAACGGTCATCGGTTCTACGGCTAATATGGCCGGCCCACTGCCACTTCAGCTTGCTAAAACGATAATATTTGTACATTTCTTGTAAATGGAAATCAATTGACGTAGAATCAAAAATCAAAATTAAAAGAATCCTGAAAACGAAACGTGGGTAGGCTCATCAAAAAGACCAACTCTATGTCGATAATACTGGATAATTGAAAAAAAAACAATCATCAAAGAGATAATTTTTTGTCTAGAGGTAAAGATTTGACAGTTTGCTTGGGGATAGATTTTCGTGCGTTTCTGTTCACAGCCACCACGAATTTACACACGATGGTTAATATACTGACAGTATTTACCGCATCTACCTACCGTTTTAGATCAATGCACAAGTCGGTAATAGCTACCTATAGCTGCTTGAGTTTTGCTCGGCGAGTGAATGAGAAATAAATTTGTCAGACAGCGGCGACGCGGTAACTTGCAAATGGAAATCTTGATTTGATAAAACGAAAATAATGTTGGCGCGTACTAAAATAGGCGATTATGTTGCAAATACATTACCATGTCAAGATTATTGAGATGGCTTTCGACTGGCGAAAAACAGAGACGTAGGACACAGTCGCACACTTGGCGGCGAGCGCTCGGTGGAATTCGAACCACCGAGTACCTACCCTTTATGATTTGAGGATTAGGTAGTATAGTATGAAGAACCCCGCCACGGTTTTATACGGATAGTACAAAATAAATGTCATTAGCCATCCATTTTTCTATGGATGGCATGATTGACAATAATTCAGTTCAAAGCATAGAAATACAACGAAATGAAATGATTAACTTTTTCATCGTTATAAGTGCTGTTACATACATAGTAGTGTAACTAACACAAAGCTTATGAAAGTCATTTATGATTTTAAACATAAAAGTAAACGTCCCCGGAGGGCAGGGGGAACCAATAGGTACCCAAAATTATGGGAGGCTCTATCTCAAACTAGGTACTCGGTATAATATAATCACGACCGAACTTGACTTCAGGAAATATGTTTAAAAAAAATACCCTTCACGCCTTTTAATCCAAAAGCGGGGTAGGCAGTTCTGATGCCTGAGTTCAAATGCCCACGGTTCACCAAGCGTATATAACCCCATCGCGGGGAGAGCCCATCGCCGTTAGAGGGTTCACACACCTTGTGGTGTGCGGGTTTCATCCCGATGTTGTACGAGCGTTGCGTTGCGTACATACAAAATACAAAAAAAAAATATCATAATATTCGTAACTACTACATAATATTCGGAAACCGAACCGACAACCCTACGGAATAGAGACAGACATGCTAGCTACTACACCAACGGGTCCGTCGTCGTCCATCTAATCCTCTGGAGGAGTGGAGTCTATCTCTCGTATTCATAAACTTAGAACAGCTCTAGTGTATTGTTAATAAAGGTCTCATCATCATCAGCTACATGACGTCCACTGCTGGACGAGGCCCTCCCCCATGAGATCCGTCATTTGGGGTGAAATGCCAGTAATCGCCACGCTTGGCAGTTGTGGTTTAACTCACAGAGAAAGCTGCTGCCCGTTCTCTGGAGAGCTCCCTCGTCTCATAACCTGGTCAAATGTACGCGAAATACGGATAAACCAACCTATGTTGATATGACGAATGATTTGACATATGTATATATGTATTATAAGTATAAGTGGACGTAGTTACACTAGAAAACAGATTTTTTGCACAGTTTGCTTTTTATGATGTTTACGTGGGATAAGAAGGAATTTTCACGCTTGGTGAACCGTGGGCATTTGCTTATTAAGCAAGTGCCTCTGCCTACCCCGCTTTGGGATTAAAAGGCGTGAAGGGTATTTTTTTTTTCAAAAAATCATTTTGACGAAACATGTAGTGGATACTGTTTGTAGGTACTTATATTTGAGTTTGTTTTTTGACATGCTTATGGTATAATATGGTGTAAATTGTATTGTATTTTTTATGTGCTAAATAAAATTTAAATTAAATATTTATTTTCACCCCCTGTCACGTTGGGTTCAATACGCTTGGTGAACCGTGTTTTTGCAACTTCCTCTGCCTACCCTGCTTTAGGATTAAAAGGCGTGAAGTGTGTAGGTAATATTTAGGAAATCAATAATGAAACTGCGCGAATAATACCTCAATGAGTAAGTCATACTATTCAACAGTATTGATGTGGAATGACTTGCCGGAGTCTGTGTTTCCTGCGCAGTACAGTCTGCAGGTCTTCAAGTCGCGGGTGAATAGGTGCCTAATGAACAAGTGTGCTCCATCGTACACCACATCGCTGCTTAACTTCAGGCAGGATGGTGGTCAAACACTTGTACATTGGAATAAAAAAAAAAAAATGAGGCAGATGGCACAAAGTAATGTTAGTGTGTCCAGTGAGCTGTTACATACAGCTCAATTTCAGGAAACCGAAATCAATATGCGCCTAACGTTGGTAGAGGGCGTTCGTGAAACACAACTGGCCTAGATGTGCCTATTTGCCAGACAATCACACTTGCACCTGCCACTCAATATGAAGATGCTCTTGAGCGAAAAATTGCGTGCAATACTCAATTTCGATAAAATTGTGATAAAGTTGGTCGGATATAGGACTTGCAATCGGGAAGTCGCGGTTTCGAGTCCGGCTACTGGACGTAATGGGCCTCTTTTTCGGAGCCTATGTACGCAACGTAACACTCGTTCGGTAAGAACAACATCGTGATGAAACCCGCACACCACAAGGTGTGTGAACCCTGTGACGGCGATGGGCTCAATCTCTGTCACGTTTGGTTAAATACGCTAGGTGAACCGTGGGCATTTGCGTAGCAAGCGCTTCTGCCTACCTGGCTGTACCCTACAAAGCGGGGTAGGCAGAGGCATTTGCTAAGTACGTGCCCATGGTTCACCAAGTATTTTAACCCAACGTGACAGGAGGTGAGCCCATCGCCACCTTATGGTGTGCGGGTTTCATCACCATGTTGTCCTTCACCGTACGTGCGTTGCGTTGCGTATATGCAACTCTAAAAAAGAGTTCCATTGGTACACGTCTAATAGCCGGAATAGACATGATGATAATAATAACTTGGTAAGTTAAGTATTTAAGAAAATACAAACATGTTAGGGGCTGGTACGCCAGGCTTAACGTCAGCATGAAAGATGTTAAAAGATGGGAAATACCAGTGAATATTTACAGTTCCTTGTATAAGCAAGTGTCTTATCTGGTAATCATCAAAATCGACAGTTGTTGAACGTTTAGTAGATACACAAACAAAATGACAACACAATTCAGTAAATTACAATTCAAGCACTGAAAACAAAGTAGCTGCCCTGCTACTTATTCATAGTAGTGAGAAAGTTCTGATAACAATTTGTTAAGTCCTCCGTTGGCGCCTTCTTACGGAGAGTTTGTTTTATATAAAAACTTTTAAACTGGAATTTCCATAATAAACTTAAATCTCAGTCTAGACGTTCTCTCCTTACGCAGTATCTAGAATATTTTCACTGTGATAAGTACCTGTCTGTACTATTTAAGTGCTAAGTACTTGTGTTTAACTTCTTCGTAATACATTGTTAAGTAGTCCTGGGTCACCCATTCGATGGTCTTTAACACATTGGCGGAGAGTAAAATAGACTCAATAGATGTTTTATTGTTATGACGTCTATAGGCGTTCACTGACGGGAAAGAGTTAAGGGAATGATTTTAGAGGTTCTCTGTACGTCTGAAGGCACGATGCACTTTCAGGGTTTCCGTTAAGATGCCAAAAATCTATAGCGGTCCCCTTTTTGACAGGCAAACTAAGAAGATATTTTTAATGCCAATAAAGTTTAATTAACGTTCCGGAAACAGGACGTTAAGACGTATAAGTTATTTCTGTGGCACATGTCAATTCACTCGGGCCGAGTAGAAAAATTCCCGCGCTTACGATTTACGGATACGCTACACGCCATTTTGTATTGCTTCTCTTGACAGGTGCAATACAAGAGGTGGCGCTTTGAGACAAAGACTATGCGTGCATGCTAAGCGTACTGGGGCGATTTAAACACAATGTGTATCAGTTGAGCTGATCACTCGGTTGATAGTGACTTACCTCATACACATACATAAGCTGCGCGCCTTTTACTCCGATAGCGGGGCAGGTAGAGGCACTTGCTCAGAAAATCCTCACGGTTCAAGCGCGCGTATTTAACCCAACGTGACGGGGTGAGCACGTCGCCATTATCACCTCAAAATACTGGCTTATGCTTTGTTACTACCCTGAAATCCTGAAATTTACTGAAATTAATGAGATTTTCGAATTTCGACTGTGAAAACTGTAAGGGATATTTTTTTTTAAATTTCAACGGAGAATCAAAAGTGGAAATATCTACAGGGTGTCCGGTGGCAGAATTAGGATTTTAAATTGAAGTAAAGAAATAACTGTAAGGAATATTCGTATATTTTATGAAGTTTAAGTTAAATTAAATCATACAAATGTTGACCATCACGTCTTACACACTCCTGAAACCTTTCAACCGTGTTACGCGCGACACGCTGGAGAACAGCTAGTGGGATAGCGTTCACTTCGCGTACAATATTTTCCTTTAAATTCAAATATGGTGGAAGGATTCGTTTCGTAAACTTTGTTTTTGAGGTAACCCCACAAAAAAAAGTCAAGAAGAGTGTGATCTGGTGATCTTGGGGGCCACGAGATGTCTCCGAAGCGGTTAATCAATTTGTTCGGAAAAATAATATGCAGTAGTGCCATGGTGGCTCTAGCAGTGTGAGGAGTAGCACCATCTTGCTGAAACCATGTGTGTAAAGTAAAGGCAGTATGTGCTTGCAGATTTGGAATAAAACAGTCAGTGATCATGCGCCTGTTTGATGTGCCATTCACCGTAACACTTTGTCCTCCAGAATTATCTAAAAAAAAACGGATTAATTATTCCAGTTGCTCATAATGCACACCAAACTATAACTCTAGAGCTATGAAGTTGCTGCTGATGTTTCATTCGTGGGTTGTTTCCTTTAGCTGCCCAATATCGGCAATTTTGCTTATTGACGGCCCCGTTTAGATGAAAATCGACTTCATCACTAAAAATATCGTGTTCACAGTACGAAATCACTGAACATTGTTTCGCAATAGTTTTGGTGTAATGGATAATCGTTTGCTTTGAGGGCTTGCACAATTTGAATCTTAAAAGGTTGAAATTTAAGATCGATCTTCAATATTCCGTGAACAGTGGATTTCGGTAGTCCTAGCCCAGGCGCTCTCTTGCGCACAGACTGACGTGAATTTCCAGGCAAATTGTTAGCCACAAGGGCAAAGTTCTCGTCAGTTCTTGACGAACGACTCGGGCCCGAGCGTGGATTTGGAATCCGCACCCATGAACGAATTAAATTTTCACCAGGTCCTTCACTTAAACGTCACCCTGTACAACAAAAGCAAAAGCTAACGAAGAAATTGAGTTGGTCAATTTTGAACGATATTTTATTGCTCCATGGGGAAACCGCGTACATTTTCATCGAGTTCCAGAAATTTAAAATTGACTGCACTTTTGTATTCGGTAACTTAATCCCCGGCCATTTTTGGGTTTTTCGTTCAGTGCGCGTCATCCCGTGATGGGGCTTTGTGGCGCCGTAAAAATATTGCAGTGGGCAAAAAATGTTAAAAAAAGAATGTACCTATATAAGTTCATTCGCTTTTAGATTATACCTAGCGACACGCCCTGGCGTCGCACGGGTACAATGCTTATGTATACTAATAAGTAGGAAATTATTGATAATTTGTTTGTTTGCATAGAATAGGCTCCGAAACAACATGACCGACTTAAAAACATTTGTCCTTCGACTTTGGGAAGCTACACGAACCCCAGTAAACATTTTTTTACTGAAAAAGTCCACTGAGTGAAGCTACGCGGTGCTAGCAACTAAATACTTTAACATAAGGTTTCTTGTGGAAAAAAACTGGTGACGTCGAATAGAATACATGTGACATCCTAGCCCAACTTTTCCCGTCAGAGGGAGGGGTCGTAAGAGGCGCCCGACGGAACTCTCCAGAGTACGAGCAAAAGCAGCGCTCTCTGTCCGTTAAACCACAACACCTGGTGATTATAAGCATTTCCCACCAAATGATCACGGAATCTGAGTGACGTTCTAGTTTCGCTACCTAACATTTTTAATTGCACACTGTATATAAATCCTGCCAAATATATAGGTATCAGCTGACATTCTTCCTGGCATGTCGTAGCTGCTGGAGCCGACTATGGACTAAGTTGCTAGAACTTGTAACTGAAGGATCAGAGAGATCGGATGACGAATGTGATTGTACCTCTATGTATATACAAAGCTTGTTCACACGACACGGCTACAACATGATATTTCGCAGGAACACACACCGGACGCGGGTCCGCCGTGTCGCAAAAATTACGACCCTATTTCATGGCACAGACTATTATCGCGTTTTTATAGGGCATTGAGTGGGTATTTTATTTTCGCCGGAGCCTGTTATTTAGTGCCAGCGCTGAGTAGCTGAAGAGAGATCGCCGCGGTGTGGCTTCGCCTCCAAGGTGTTGTGGTATTTTTAAATCTATGTAGGTATATAAAACAAAGACGGGTTTGTTACAACACTAACTCAAGAACGATTCAACCGATTAGGCAGAAAATTTATTGGGACGTAGCTTAGAACCAGGAGAATAACATAGGATGTTTTTTATAGCGTTCCTGTGGGACTTAGTGCAGTATAAAGGGTGCTATAGTTTGTATGACATACTGAAAGTACGCGAATGAAATTGCGGGGCGTCCACTAGTAAATAATAAAAGTTTCAGGCGGCCAAGTCTGCTAAACTATCGTAGTTGCATCGCTCTGGCATCGTAGTGGCATCGTAGTGGCATCGTAGTGGCATCGTAGTGGCATCGTGGTGGCATCGTGGTGGCATCGTAGAGGCATCGTAGAGGCGTCGATTTGCATCGCTAAACTCGTACAACAGCGGTTTTACTGAAATGAAAGTGACGAAATCATCAATGCACATCGTTTAGTACTCTTACGCCCCAGGACATGGTTACACACGTGTACTACGTGTGTCAGAGAGTGATATATTGAATACATAAATAGATAAATAAAAGACACAGCCGCGCACAAAAATATGAGCTGAGCATCTTTAAAGCATTATTTCGACGGCGGGACAGTTGATTGACGGAAGGTCGAGCGAGGGATGGTTGAATGAATGATTGAATTAATGAATATACTGTTTATTGCACACTGCACGTTACAAATGTAAAAATTAAATTACATTTAATTAAAAAAAATTAATTGAATAATTTTACTGCTCCAAAAGGCTCAAATGGTCCACCTTCAGCAGCAATGCATAGGCGTGTTCGTTAGAGCATAGAATCCCTACTCGTATGATTAGGGAGGACACCAAGAATTGTAGTACTCGTTCATGGATTTATGCCGAAATGATTCATTACTGCCTCTTCCATATTTGGGTCCCGATTGCCTAGCTTCTACTAGGTACCTTAAACATTGCAATGTCAGAAAATGACTTCTAAGTTGTAACTAAACCTATATTATAAGAACCTTACTGTACACTTAGAACGCAATAAACATTTTGAATTTGTATTTGTATTTGGTCATCCTTCGGGCCTATTTCCGCTAAATAAACCGGTGGGTTCTAATCCTCACACGGGACAGTTTGTTTTTTCTTTTTTATATTTATTTTATGGAAAAAGGCAAGTAGTCTGATTTTTAGGAAAAAAAAACACAAATTTGTCAACAATAAAAATCTCCGGTTTCGAGTAGGTACTTTTCATGCACCTTCCGCTATCCTTCAGCCATGCTCTATATATACTCCAACCAAAAGTGACAAAATTAATGTTACTAATTCTAAAATAACCTAATCAACCAAGTTGTTCAATCTGTTCATGGACAGTTGTTTGGAAGATCTGAAAGGTCGTGATTGGGGTCTAGATATGGGTGGTTTAATCATCAAATGTCTTTTATATGCTGACGATCAAGTTCTTCTTGCACCGTTCGGAGTATGAATTGCAGCAGATGATTAATTGTATGAATGAGTCATTGAAAAGGAAAGGAATGAAAGTGAATGCTAGTAAGACCAAAGTAATGGTAGTCGAAAATAATGAAAGGACAGTTTGTGAGTGCATGATTGACGGTGAGAAAGTTGAACAAGTGGATGAGTTTGTATATTTGGGATCTCTATTTACAAGTGATGGAAAGTTTGACAAAGATATTGAAAGAAGAGTGAGTGCGGGTAATAAGGTTAACGGTGCCCTTCGCAGTGTTATGGAGAGCCAATTCATGTCGAAAAAGGCAAGATTGGCTGTCCATGACGCTGTACTGGCACCTACCTTAATGTACGGGAGTGAAAGTTGGGTATGGCAGAAGAAGCATAAAAGTAAAGTCAATGCCGTAGAAATGCGGTCATTGCGGAGCATGAAAGGTGTGACATTGAATGACAGGATAAGGAATAGTGTGATAAGGGAAAGTTGCGGTTTGAAGGAAGACGTAGTGACCAAGATTGAAAAGGGCATGCTTCGGTGGTTTGGGCATATGGAGAGAATGGATGAAAGTCGATTGACGAAAGAGATTTATATGGGTGATGTAATGGGCCGGGTGAGTAGAGGTCGCCCCAGAAGGACATATAAAGACCAGATTGGTGATGTCCTGACCGAAGGTGGCGTGAAAAGTACT
>SJJU01001734.1:0-19515 GCA_012932125.1 Conopomorpha cramerella | reverse complement strand
CAACCAAGTTCAACAACTAAAGTCTGCTTTTCCTTTTGTTCCTTCGTGAACACCTCTTTCCAATAACCAATAAAATGGACAGGTGTTTTCTATTATGAACATGTTCATCCTTCGTCTCTGGTGTAAATTTTAATTAATTACACCGTTAGTATAAGATATTATACGGAGTGAGTGAACGATGAACTTCACTGAATCTTCAGGCAATGATTTCTAATGTACTAATGCACTACTTGTCCTTGTACTAATGCACTAGATAGTGTATTCCATATATGAGATTGGTTTCTCCGAAGTGCTGTGTGAGAATTTTTACGGAGTTATAGCCATTCAAATTTGGCGAAGCACTTCTGGTGTGAATAGAAAAGAGATGGTAGGTATTTTAAGTTAACAGATATAAGTGTGTACATATAGTAAAACATCGAATACTAGGTTTGTTACAGCACTTATAACTCGAGATCTGCTGAACCAATTTTCATGGTTATTGATTCGTTTGATTTGTCTCCGCCCCGAATAGCAGAATACATATTAAAAACAATGAAATCTCGATATGTGTAATGAATACTTAATGATTTCAATAAATGCTGATTTGTTTATTACATGACAAACATTTGTCAATCCTGTCATATGCTGTAACAACTGTACATGTGTGCGTTCAGAATATTATTTTTGTATTACGTTTATCAAAGCCTAAATTAGTTCAGCTAAAAGGTAAGACGATATTAATTAACTGTTAGGCGGTACGAAGTACGCGGGGCCAGTATATGTATATATAAAACAAACACATATATATAAAACAAAGACGGGTTTGTTACAACACTTATAACTCGAGATCCGCTGAACCAATTTTCATGGTTATTGATTCGTTGGATTTGTCACCGCCCCGAATAGCAGAATACGTATTAAAAACAATGAAATATCGATATGTGTAATGAATACTTAATCATTTCAATAAATGCTGATTAGTTTATTACATGTCAAACATTTGTTGTCCAATCCTGTCAAATGCTGTAACAAATATTCATGTGTGCGTTCAGAAATTTATTTTTTGTAAAAGTCTCAAAAGTTCAGGTACTGTTATATTTTTTTAAACGTTAATTTGTGTAAATTATTTAATAATTATTTATTTTTTTATTTCCGTAAATAATACCTAAGATTTATTCTACGGGTTAACAAAACAGTAAATGTATGTTTATTGGTTTTCTATGATTTTTCTTGATAAACTATTGTCTATGTCTCGAAAGTTCAGGCACTGTTATTATATTTGGTGGTTTTGGCCGCTAAAAATAAAGATGTAGATGACCTCAATTTTATAATTCCAAATCAAATCGTAGGTACACTGTATTCATTCAAATCTGTTGTCTGTTTAACAAACGAAGAAGAAGCCACTAGTTATGCAACTGAATTTTAAAACTCCTTGGATGTGCCTGGTTTAACACCTGGTTTCATTAACTGTTAGGCGGTACGAAATTCGCCGGGTCGGCTAGTTATCATATAAATATACCAAAAAACGCCTAGAAATCAACACCCGGCAACATTGAACATCGGCAGTTTCAAGTATAACTGAGTTCCTAGTATGAAACTAGGAATATATTGGTAGGTAATATATAGGTTGTATAGTAGGATTGAATTCTATGTGTTTGTTCCGGTTTTGCAGGAAAGCGTTATTGTTTGTACGTATAACATACATAATTATATCTAATGGATGTAAAGTCATTACACAAATTTTAATACTCGGTACAATAATTACCAACTTCTCCTACCAAGTTCATATTGTCCATCTTGTCCCGCTGCCCATTTTATCCACCCTGCCACCTTGCTTACCATTTCACGTTGTCCACGTGGTCTACCTTATCCATCTTGTACCGCTGCTAGCCTTATCTATCTTGTTCACATGCATTCCACCAGCTGCCCAGGTTACTTTCTTTAAACAATATTTGAAAAAACAAATGTACAACAACAACCAAGTAAGAAGTCCCTTGTAAGATAGCAATAAGTTTCTATGTACTAACTAAAATTTATGACTATTGGTGAAGAAAAACCATCGTGGCGAAAAGTCTGCTACACTCTCGCATCGTTCTGGCATCGTAGCGGCAGTCACACCTTTCCGGAATGGACGTGTTGTACGCCATAATGGCGCCTGCCCATGGTGTCCTCGCCTCCCGTGAATACGACAGTGGAACGCTTTCTCCATGTCTAGCATGACATAGACATTTCTTTATTTCGACACACAGGTACAGACACACACAGACGAAAACACAATTTGTATAAAAGCATAAAGTTCAATAAAAAAAAATGGATCGTGTAGCACTGCGCGTGTGCTGCTCCTCGCGGTCGAAAAGGGCAACGACTCAGCATAGTGTCACGAGCATAACTGCCCGCGACGTTGATATTCTGCCGACGCCCTAAGGGAGAGGTAGAGGTAGTATCATAGATACACAAATAAACAAATATGTAGGTAAATTGTGTGTGTGATGTGCTATATTATATACGATAGTGAATGCATAAAATAATATGAATAATAAATAAGTAAACTAGTTTGTAGATAAATAAGAAATTGATGATGAAGGAATTAAATAAATAAATAATACGTAAATTAATGACCAGCATCAGGTACACAGATTTTGTTGATTAACAAGTAGATGTAAAAATAAAGGTAAGTACACTACTGCAGTTTCGCAAAGGGGGTGGCAGATCATTCCAACAGAGTGTTGATGACCATGGCCGCAACAGAGTGTTCACGCTTGTGCTATTTATGGTGTTAGATGTCGCTGCAAGAGCTTCTTGAATTTCATCGTGGCACTGTTGAGGAGGGCCTTGACCGATAGCTGCCGGGAAGGAGGAAGTTCTTCCAGGGCAACATGGTTGCGTGCGAGCTTCCAGTTGCGCGGGTGGTGGCCCGTGCGCATGATGTCTTTGCACAGGCGTGTGAGCGCCGCCACGGATTGCGGTGGCAGGTGGGCAAAGCAACAAGGAAAGTATATGAAGTATGAATGTGGAAGGATACAAGGGAAGATGGAGACCAAAGAAGGTATGTATGGACTGTGTGAAAAATGATATCTGCGTGAAAGGTGTAACTGCAGAGATGACGAATGACAGATATGAATGGCGAAAGAAAACGTGTGGCACCGATCCCACCTAGTGTGGGATAAGGGCAGGAAAATGATGATTACTGTATGCATTGAGTTTTTACACTTCACGCCTTTTAATCCCAGACGTAGGCGGGAGCACTTGCTGAAATGCCCATGGGTTACCAAGCATATTTAACCCAACGTGCCAGGGGATAGCAATCGCCGTGGGGTAACGGCGAATAGCATACATGGGACATCAACCCAGCTCAACTTTTTTCCGTCTTGGGTGTAGTGAAGGGGCGACCGAGGGAACTCTCCAGAGGCCGGGCAGCGCTGTCTGTTAGTTAAACCACAACACCGCTGCGATCACCGACCCGCCTGCCAAGCGCGGCGATTACCTATTAGCATTTCCCCCAAAATATTCATGGAAATTATTTGGAAGGCCTTCGTCTAGTGGACATCTTGTGGTTGATGATAGGGGATGAGCCCATGGCTCCACACACTTGTGGTATGCGGGTTCCATCACTATGATGCTCTTCATCGTATGACCGTGGCGTGGCGCACATAAGCTCTAGAAAATAGACTTATTTGTAGCTGGTATACGCTTAAATCAAGTCTCGAACCCGTAACCACCGATTCCAAGTACCTAATCACTAGTCCACATACACTTAATAATAGTAATCAACACAAACTAACGATACTTACTCGCCCTAACAACTTAGTTTAATCAATCAGGGATACACTTGGGGCTTGTGTACACATTTAGGTGAGTAAAAAGGGCCCCTCACTTCTACTCACCTAAAGAAAGGCATTAAAAAATGCAAGGAACTAATGCGAGGGTGCCACCGGTGGGTTCTTAGGAGTTTCCAGAGTCACCCGTTATGCACCGACGATGGCCACCGGAGAGGTTTTAGTCGGTGTGAGTTCGACATAACCCAGTCACTCCCCTTGGAGACTAGGTATTTATACCAGATTTACCCTTATATACAGAGTGTAAAAAGACTCCGAGCAATTCACTTAGAAACGTTGTTGGGCTCGTCAATATGAACAACTTTTACTACGGCGACAAATTGGGTAAATTAATATAAGACAGTTGTCGTTCTCTACAGTTTAGTTTTAAGAGGAAAAATAAAACTTCAATTTTTTTTCTCTGCAAACAAAGAAAGCATTTTAATTGTCGCTCCTTGATACACAATCGCTTAACTTTTACAGTATATAACACAATCTTACCTGCAAACAAAGAAACGCCAATAAAAGTCTATTATTGACACCTCTTAATTAACTCAGACAGCTGAATAAACTACAAAATATATCGCGATAAATTCTAATGCAAAAATAACGATCAAGTATTTTGTTTTAATTCTTGGCTCTTATGTTCAGCTTTAAAGCCGACAATTCTGCCACAAACAAAGTAGTTCTCGTCGTGTTCAAGTTATAGTATAGTCATAGTCTATCGATAAAGTCGTCAATAGTCAAAGTCGTGTCAAAAACACATTAAAACGTGAGGGTGGACCACCACATTTCAATGCTGCGTGGAAAATTACACGGGAATAACAAATTGATCAAATAGGAGTCCTCTCCTTTACTTCTCACTCTCACTACATTATTTTCTCTCACTACATCAACAGCACATTATTACACTAATTCCACCATATTAACACAGTAATTGTAGCGAAAAATTAATTTTGAAAATGAGAAATAAAAAAGTCATTTGACTCTCATCGCTTCCCGTATAACCTCCCAACGATCAAGTTAAATGAACTTGGTATATCTTTCATAGACGTCGACATTGAAGTCCATGATTGACGCGACGCGATATGTCCTAAACAAATGGCGGAACGATATGGGAAGCGAAGGAATTTTGAAAATATTTCTTTGCTACAATTATTCAACATTTCTAAGACCATTGCTCGGGGTCCTTTTACACGCAGTATATAAAAAGGTCAGGACAGCCCCATTTCTACGCCTACTCGTACGTCAGCCATTATATATTTAACTAAAGACCAGTGTACTTTCATTGTTCGTTATTTGTTTTAAATTGAAATATAAATAACGTGATCTGTGACGTGACTATGTTAAAATTAATGAAATTACATTATTAATTTTGCGCAATAATTAACGTTTAATTGTTCAGCCCATGCGTTTCATTCATTATAAATATGGAATTAAATAATAATAAAGGAAATTTTACTCAACCGCAAGAATCAAACAACAATTTTGTATTTAATGAAGTATATAATCACAAAAAGGAACCTTTTACCCTTTCATAGGTGCTTTCAAGTTACAAACGTTTACTTTATATTATTTTTTCCCTTCTCATTATTTCGTTGTAACAAAGACTTGCAAAATGTACACGGGAAAATCGCGCCGGGAAAAATTTAGGTTGAAAATGGCGTCGGTTATTCTCTGATTGTGTTTAATATTCATTGATAAGATAAAACATTGCTGGTCGTCAAAAATGTGCCTTCATAGGACAATTTAGAATTTGATTAAACGCAAATGATTGTTAACCGGCTTGATTATTATTATTATTCTGAGCCACTATTTTCCCACTGCAGGGCAAAGGCCTCTCTCCCCTCCTTCCACGCCATGAGATCTTGGGCGGCGTTCCACCATCCTTTGTCGTGAGATACAAGCTCGTCACTCCAACGCTTTCGGGGCGACCACGTCGTGTCTTGCCATATGCTGGTAGCCATTCGGTCGTTTTTTGGCCCAACGGTTTGGTACCATTCGAGCGACGTGGCCGGCCCAGTCCCACTTCAGCTCAGCTGACCTCTGAGCCACATCTTTAATTTTAGTTTTGGAGCGCAGTTCAGTGTTATGGACTTTGTCAATTAGTCTAACTCCTAATATTCTGCGCTCCATATTTCTTTGACAGGCCCAATACCGGGCCCAGAACTGGCTTTATAACTTAAAGAAAAAAGAACCGACTTCAACCAGTAAAATTTGACACATGTAGTTTTATCATGGATGCAATTGTCGGAACTGAACCAAATTTATATGGGATCAAACGGGAAGCACCAGCTTTCAAATAAAAATAAAAAAACAATTGCATGTTTTTTGGTTCACCCAGGCGAAAGTTCTGAGGTAACAAACATAAAAAAATACAGACGAATTGAGGACCTCCTCCTTCTTTGAAGTCGGTTAAACCTCTCCACTGTTTTATGTCTGTATAATTTTTGACTGGGTGAAACTCAGACCAAACACACGTTTTAATGCAATCCGCTGCGAATCGGATTAAGTGTCCTGCGTGCAATAGTTATCTGTGTCCAACGCGTAAACATGTCAAAGCTCCGTCGTATTATTTTATCAGAAAATTCATATTATCTTAAGTATTTACCCATCCCCATATATAATAATCCACTTTCATAGTGCGAACCGCCAGGATGTGGAACGACTTGCCGGAGTCTGTGTTTCCTGCGCAGTACAGTCTGAAGGTCTTCAAGTCGCGGGTGAATAGGTACCCTCTGAACAAGTGTGCTCCATCGTAGACCACATCGCTGCTTAACATCAGGCAGGATGGTGATCACACGCTTGTTAGTGTTTAGTGATTTAAAAAAGAAATTGTTTATTAATAATTCCACATCCATCGCAGCAGCAGCCATGTTTACATGCGAAATGCCAAAATTCGTCCGGAAATCGCAAGCTGGATTGACATTTTCGCAACGCATCTATTCGTACGACTGACAGTTGGAATGACATATGACACTTGTATTGATCGCAAAGGTTTGAAATTGATCGCGTGCGTTCGTGTAGTAATCGAATCGGATCGCATTGGACTGTATTCGTTCACTGAGGACGTAGGGTTAGCTTCGCAGGGTGCCCCTACCCGGGTACTAAGCCTCCTCGCCACGACAAGGCGGGAACCCATAGAGGGGGATGTTTATAAATCCCTACGGTAATATTAAAATGAACATAAATGTTCCCTTAATAAAAATTTCACAAAAATACAAGACAAGACAAGACAATAAATTTATTTTCTCTGACATGCACAAATTACACACACATAAATAGAAAACAATATAAAAGTTTTTTTTAATATTTTTATTTGAAAGTTTTTAGTTATACTTAGTGTATTCTACTAGTCGACCTCTTTCATTTGACACCCATATAGTAGGGTTTATGAAAGAATAAGTAGTAATGCGCCATTTTGTAGCGGCGGCCATCTTGGATTTATTAAAGTGTACTGTGTTCTACTAGTCGAGCCCTTTCATTTGATACCCATATTGTAGGGTTTGTGAAAGAATAAGAAATCCGCCATTTTATGGCGGCGGCCATCTTGGACTTACAATTATACTAAATACATTAAATTGTATTGTCACCGGAATTAATGGTGTACACCAAATTTCAGATTAATCTGACCAGATTCTGTGAGGAATCTGAAAGATACTTAAATTTCAATTACTAATTTTGACCCAAGAATAAATAATAAAAAAACGGGGTAAGCTAAATATAAAACCGCCACTTTCCAATACTGCCAAAGCAAGCCCCCTGTAAACGCCTTTTTAAGTTAATTTGTAGTTTACAGTGTCGTGGCGTGTGTCATTATACGAAAACCGGGAGCCCTGTATCTCAAAACACAACTTACTGTACAAGAGGATTTAGTGTAGATTGCGGTTTTAGTAAACCGAGTATTAAAACGGGTAGATGTAAGCCACGCGAGGGACATCGCATTATACAATGTGTTTTGCTGGTAGTTTTAGTGGTAGGCGAGTGCAGCGTCGGGCAAAGTTCTGTGCAAACACCGCGAGCCGGAGTGTCATCTGCGAGTCAACACGTAAGCGGTTCACTTTTGATATCTACTCCAATGTGGCTTGCCACTGTGTACGTACAGTTTTCACAGAACAAATAGTTACTACAGGTAAGTTTTTTAAAACTGCTTCCTGTGAAAGATATGCATTTAGATTTTGTCTTAAATGGAAATGTAAATGTTCAGTGTGACAAGACTCCAATAATATTTCTGAAGATCAATGCTGTTGTAGCGTAATTGTTTCGGTTATTGGAAACGATTACTGAATAAATGGGTTCAAATAACAATTAGGTACAAATCGCAACGGCACTGAACTGTGGTCTCTCCATTACTACCACTATCATCAACAATATCCACCTTATATATCTGATCGAAAAGCAGACATTAGACGATACGTTTTGATCTTAGTTTTACCACAATCATGATTGTGATTGACGGATTTCCTATCGTCTAATATAGTGAATGATGTTTCAATTAGTATTAGTAGTCATTCAATAAATCATGACTGATGGAATTGAATGACGCTTGCATGAGCGTCTAATGTCTGCCTAAGACTAACTAATGATTTTATAAATAAACTAGCTTTTGCCCTCGACTTCGTCCGCGTAGCATGTCTTTTATAAAGAGAAATCTTTGTGTATTAGAGTCAAAGTTTAAAAAATGCTTATCTTTACGAACTTCTGTAATTCAGTTGGTCGGATACTTGACTTGTAATCGTGAGATCGGGAGTCGACTTCGGCTACTGGACGTGTACCATGGTTTAAATGGTATTTCCAACGACCGGACAGCACGGCACCGGACAAAAACCGATCTTTTAATCTTTAAACAAAAATTTATATTATACGATGTTCAAAGTCTATTTTAAATCGAGGACTTGACGGCGGAATACCGCCGGATGCGGCCGGCTCCGTCGTCAATGTTTAAAGATTCAAAAATCCCTTTCTGTCCGGTGCCGTGCCGTCTGGTCGGTGGGAATATCCCTTTAAGCGGGAAAGCGTAACATACAGACAGACAGACAGAGTTACTTTCGCATTTATAATATTACCCCCTTACCAATAAACGCGTGGTCACTTATACATCGGTTATTACAGGTCTACTTGAACTGGTTATTCCATATTTGACATACAATTGACAATTTAATCTAAGCTTTGCGTATCTTCGAAATAGCAATTCCGCCATTATTAGTAAGTTTTTCAATGCAATTCCGCATTATTTAAGTTAGTAAGGCCCTTAGTAGGGAAGTAGCGATGGTTATGGAATTTGCCTTAGTTGCGTGAACGACGTAATTACAAAAATTTAAATTTGTCTATTTAAGTAAGATGTGACTTCACAGCCTATTATTTTGTACTACTATCCTTCTCTAGTACTGATAAATCGAGTGAGATGGCACTACGACATGACGGCCTACAAAACATATTCTTAATTTTAAATCACAAGTGCTTTAGCTATGGTATGAAGGCAATGTGTGCATTGTTGGAATTATTTACTTATTTATTAATATTAATTCAGTCTATAAATACTACCTAAGAACACAATATCTGTAAGATTTGATTTTGTATGCTGTTATCTCAATAAATATAAACTTAGAAACATGAAGAATCTGTGATACTCGTAGTAACTTAAAATGGCCTTAGCAAAATCGTTTAAAATGTTTTCTCCGATTTTAGGCACACAATGTATACGCAGCACCCTATACTCTCATGTCTGGCAAACTAGAGAGAATCGTTTTCATTGTAGGCAGCGGTCAGGCAAGCCTTGTTACCAGTCAGCTGAACCCGTCCGTAGGCTCTCAACTTACCGATGAGCGAGTTGCAAATCGCTGGCATACAGCTCGAAGAACATATGAAGCCTGTTAACGACTGAAGACGCGACGAGGACCCGACGCGAAGTCTCCGTAATGTGGTCGTCATGCCCCAGAAGGGGCAGAGTTGGCAACAAAACAGGGACGGATAAAGATAATTTGTATGGAGTCAAGAAAACGTATGCGTTGAAAAGAGGCAAAAGCAAGTAGATGCGCACGTCTCCAGAGAATGGCCCGTACGCCGAGAGGCAGGCAGGGCTTGGGTGGTGGTGGGATTACCGATGAGCGAAGTTTTTATTTTCTGACATAAGTTGTGAAAAAAAAGAAACAATACGGTTGCCCCATTTTCTGTCGTCGAGTATTTGAATTGAACTTCGTTAGCTGGTTCCGTTGCCTTTGATGTTCACGACTGCCGCAATATTAGGTTGGAGCTTGTTTCACTATATTACTAGCCGTGCCCGCGACTACGTCCGCGTGGAAGTGTTTTCGGGTAGCGATTTTAATAATTAAGGTGAGATAATAAAAAAAAACACTTCACGCCTTTAATCCCAAAGAGGGGTAGGCAGAGGCATTTGCTAAAGCAAGTACTCACGGTTCACCAAGCGTATTTAACCCAACGTGACAGGGGGTGAGCCCATCGCCGTTATAAGGTTCACACACCTTGTGGTGTGCGGTTTCATCACGATGTTGTCCTTCACCGTACGAGCGTTGCGTTGTGTACATAGGCTCTGAAAAGGAGTCCCATTGGTACACGTCCAGTAGCCGGACTCGAACCCGGGACCTCCCGGTTACAAGTCAAGTATCCAACCAACTGGACCACAGACGCTCATGAAATAATCTTCTCGTAATAATATGCTCGTGAAATAATATTTTACAAATATGATACATACACTGTTTCACATTTCGTAAATACTTCATCGTTTTTAGCACTATCATTCATTTTGTCTCTTTTGGTTTGAGCATATACAGGGGGTAACCAAATCCTGCAGTGGGAATTGAAGGGCCTATAGAGAAGAAAGCCTTTATTAATGGAACAACATAGAGGAAATTAAGAATATCTTCATATAAAGGAATGAAAACTACTCATCGAATTTCATGAGCACTTGCTCTTTCGATATCAATACAAAACGCCGCTCATCCCTTAAGTAAACAACGAAGGAATTGTCTTTTGAAATACTAACAAAGAACGATAATTACCAGCGAAATCCACTTATGAATATTGTATTATACGAGTAATTGATTCACATTCGATGAAGTACACACACAGCATCACACAAAGATCTCAACAAATTCACAATAAAACTTAATCATATCAATGTTTTGGTTGTAGATGGGTGACATGTAAGCGTCAATCACACGTCAGAAACTAAACATATATTGATTCACAGACAATCACAAGATTGTCATTGAGAAAAAGATAAAGTTAAAAAAATAAACTAAGGTATGGGCATTCTACACTTTGTCGCGAATAGACTAGAGATTAATGAGTAGCATGTAGGTAGAGATCAGTATGTCGAACAGCATCAATATGACTTTTGACTTCGTGGAAGAATAATAATACTGAAATTATCATTCTCTTAACTGGACTTACTTAGAGTACCTACTTATTGAAAATGGCTTTCTAGAGCAATAGCGAATATTACGAGATGATGTTATGTGTCGGGGCAGCTGATGGAAACCTTGAGCAAGCATGTAAGCATTATCGTGAGCAATTTATTGATGGGAGACCACAGACGGAAGAACGTTGCAAGTGGAAGTGCAAGGTTGAAAATGGTTATGCGGCTTCATAGCACCGGTTCATTTAGAGGAAACAGGCCTGAAGGACGACCAAGCAATCGGGACCCAAATATGGAAGAGGCAATATTGGATCATTTCCGCATAAATCCACGAACGAGTACTCGCCGAGCTGCTACAATTGATAACTTTGCATAACTAATAAGCAGTATAAATAAAAAAACCGTTTCTGTATTTTCGTTTCAGGATGCTATACAAAAAATATCATATTTTTTAGATGCGTAAATTCGGAGATAATACGTAAAACGTGAAAAATCTGTGATGACGTCATTACTTTGTGCGAAATAGGTGGGATTCAAGCCTATCCTTATTTTTTTACAAATCAATATAATTGACAATATTATTAACAATAATAGCAATTATTTCGGTAGTTTTATTTTCTTCTTGGAATAAACCTAAAACCCCGCTATTTCGCTACTATCGATTAAAATCATCAACCTGAACGAGAGAAAAAGAAATGTTAGGAGTAATATTACTCTGACTCGACGTAGCTAGCAAATAAATAAACACACCTTTCTAACAGCAAAAGTAAACAAAACAACGATCTGCACAGACTACAACTTGAAAATTGACATTGGCAGCTATAGTTTTCTTTTCTATCTATGTTTGATCTGTGTATCCATAATAGTGACGTCATATGGCGCTTACGCTCTTTAGAAAAAAATCAATATTAAAAGTTAAAATCATGAATGAAAACATTATTTTTATGTCGAATAAAAAAATACGGGTCAAATAATTTTATATTTTCTTCAATTTTCAATAAAAATATCATTTACCATTCGAAATGCAAAGTTATCATTCTTGGAGTCCCTTATCATATGAATACGGATTCTATGCTCAAACGAACACGCCTATGCATTGCTGCTAAAGGTGGACCTTTTGAGGCTTTTTTTGTAAAAGCTTTTACTATTTAAAATTTATACTTTTACCATTTTTTTTAATAATCATTTTTAAGATTTGCTTTTTAAACCCTTGTGTTTTTAATGAAGCCATTAACTTGAAGCATATTTTGTAGCTCGTACCAAATCTCAGTAAATATTCAGTCTATTTTAACAAATTGAAATTTGATAGATCAACGACGATCGAACGTGATTCTACAACCTACTTTCATGTGAATGATCCTTTGGACAAAAGAAACATTATGAAACAAGCGTGATAATGTCGAAATACTCATGGAAGACTTGCATGTTTTAGAGGAGCAGCTAAGCTCGCTTTATTAGTTCATGGTTTCAGCAGGAAATCATTGTCTGTGTTATGAGTTGTGATCTGCTTTCTACTATACCGACTACTATCTTGAAACCGAACCTTTATTTACAAAAAACACAGGCCTTACACATGTAACGACCCATGAAGAGACATGTAAGTAAATTTACAATATTCGCTAATAGTAGGAAGGTTAGTAGGTTCCGTGTACGGACATACCTACATTAAACAGTGTTGGAAGAAATTTATATCGATAAACAAATCGGTCAATAAACATCGTAAATGTTATTTTTTTCAAACGCTGGAGTGGTTCTTATCATGTTCATTCAATGAGGTTTTCAAGTCACGGGCAAATAGGCACCTAATGAACTAGTTTACTCTATCGTAGACCACATCGCTGCTTAACATCAGTCAGGATGGTGGTCAGACGCTCGTTCACTGTGTTATTTTTTTAATTGAAAAAACCTGGCCCTGCAAACGTTGTTTAGCCAATTTACATATTAACAGTGTTTCTCTGCTCTTATATGCATGTATTGTGCATACATGCAAATCTTCCTCAAGAATCACTTTATCTATTAAAGAAAACCGCATTTTAAAGATATAAGCATACATAGGGACAGACAGCGGGTAGCCACTTTGTTTTATACTATGTAATGATGTCACGGTAACAAAATGTATTTTAACATTTTTAATATCTACGGCATTACAACATTTAGCTAGTAATATAATAAATACGAATTACCACTCACAAATTCCACATCACAAAGAGAACGTTCGTCGTACTGGTACAAACTACTAAGTGGGCAAAGGTGTAAAGTTTGCAGCAATCCAGTGCCTGGTAAAGTTTCCTCTGAGAGCTGTACATCAATTGTTCCCTCAGGCCAACTGACATCGATAGCATTCAAT
The DNA here is from genome assembly GCA_012932125.1 of Conopomorpha cramerella. Taxonomy (NCBI): domain Eukaryota; kingdom Metazoa; phylum Arthropoda; class Insecta; order Lepidoptera; family Gracillariidae; genus Conopomorpha; species Conopomorpha cramerella. Next base: position 5,996 of record SJJU01001734.1, on the reverse strand, counting down.
CGAAACTCAATAATACCTCTGATAAAACTTTAGCGGATCTGTTTTCAATGGGAACCTTATATTCTCACTTCTCTTCGAACTCGAAGCGAGGGTTTCTTTTTGTTATGCAATATGAACAAATAAATATGGAGCGCAGCAAATTTGGAGTTGGACTAATTGACAAAGTCCCTAACCCTGAACTGCTGCTACAAAACTCAAATTAAAGATGTGGCCACGTCGCCCGAACGGAACAAAAGCGTTGTGCCAAAAAAATACACACACACACACACAAACATAAACTCCTCACAAACCCTCACACACACACGCTTACACACAGCATACACTTACATTCACGCTTCACGTACATAAACTCATTTATTTCCTTTTTTTTTTAAGAGTAAAGATATATATTAAAAATATTTAATGTATTTAGTATTGAAACCTATTTATTAGAAAGTGAAACCTAGTTATTATTTCCTTTATTAATTTTCAGTTTTTATTGCACCGTTTTTTTAACTTTATATGTATACTTACGATAGAACTCCAGAAAACGTACAAGCTGTGGAAAAAAATGTTCGTGCAAACCGACCAATTACATATGCAGAGCTCGAGCGTGAACTGGGTAATGGATCAGCAACATTGCAAACTATAATTCATAATCATCTGTCCCTTAATAAGCGTTGTTAAATTTGGGTGCCGCACAAACTCACCGATTTGCAACAAGACCGCCGCGTGGATTGGTGCAAATTTGTGATAGATAAATTCGACGCTGACGAGAAAAAAAATGTATATGATAAACATACAGGTGACGAAACATGGCTATATAACTACGAGCCCGAAACAAAGCGACAGTCCACAGTATGGTGTTTTGAAGACGAGCCGACGCCAACAAAATGTCGCCGAACCAGAAGTACACAAAAACAAATGATTGCCTCATTTTTCTGCCAGACAGGACATATTGCTACGATAGTGCTAGAAGATCAAAGGACAGTTAACACTAAATGGAATGTGACAGTTTGTGTTCCGTGAGTATTCTCAGTTTGGTGTGACAAGCGGCCGAAATCGGGAACTCAGTACGTGTTCTGGCACCACGACAACGCTGCCCACACTCACACACACTCACACTTCTCCTAGAACACTTGACTATTTCAGCTCAAAAAACGTGACTATCCTGCCCCATCCGCCATATTCCTGCGATGTTTACTTATTTGCCAAAATTAAAGAATAATTAAAAGGAAGGCGATTTGAGAACAAAGATATATATAACTATAAATTGCAAAATTTAAAACTCCACCGATTTTAAATGTTCGTGTCGTGCCCTTTCATTTGATGACACCCCGCTTGAACATATTTGTATAAAGTCGATTTTATTAAGTCTACTTCCCAACCATAACTTTTGAACAAAGTATCTCATTTTGATATAATAAACAGATTCTAAATATTCGTGTCGTGCTCTTTCATTTGATATCCCACTAGGACATATTTACTCAAGTAAAATTTTTCGTCCCCACTTTCAACCCCCATAACTTTTGAGTAGGTGAACCGATTTCCATCAAACATAGCTAAGAACACTCGCCCGTGAAATAACACCTGTAATAAAAAAAAACTAAATTAAAATCGATTCATTCGTTCGGGAGATATGATGCCACAGACAGACAAACACGTCAAACTTTTAACGCCCCTCTATTTGCGTCGGGAGTTAAAAATGCCCTGGCTGCGTATAATTATGAAATTTTTGAGGTGTCTAAAGAAGAGTGGTCATCGGTATTTTCTAAGTGATTTAGACAGGAAAAGTGTATAGGTGTTCACGGTGACTACTTTGAAAAAATAGATAGCTGTAGTAAAGAATAAAGTCGGTAACTTTTGGGTATCTAATTTCTTTTGGCATGACCCTCGTATTGCCTGATGTTAAGCTGTAATGTGGTCTGCGATGGAACGCACTTGTTCATTAAGTACTTATTAACTCCAGTGACTTGAAAACCTCTAGCGTAAACCGAGCACTGAAACACGTACTGCGTCAAGTCATTCCATCCACACATTCTGGCATCCAAAGAAGACACAAACCGTTTGGTTCACTCATTTGTCCACTTTGTATTGTGTTTTTTAGCCTTTTGTCTGGTTTGGCATTTTGCCGTTCTCCTGGTTTTTTCCTATTGTAAAAGCGCGATGGGGGTCCTAGTCTATTAGGGTGAAAAGAAAAAACACTTCAGTATATATTTTTATTCACCTACAGTTCTCAGTATACACTAATATCACAGTCGTAAACCTCTATCTCACAGACTCCATAGGCCATTCATCATCAACAGCCCATATGTGTCCACTGCTGGACATAGGCCTCTCCAATTGCACGCCACTGTGATTTGTTTTCGGCTTCTTCTATGCATCCAGCTTTCGCACATTATCAGTCCACGTTGCCTGAGGGAGTTCTACACTCAGTTTGCCAAAAACGCTGCGTCTGCTGTGGCTTCCACGGCAGCGAATCGGTTCTTAGACTTGCCCTTTACCTAACCTAACCAATATTGTTCACCAGATATATAGGCGCAAATATAATCAAAGACAAGCTCGAGCTTACCTTTGTTATTTTACTGGACGTTTCGACGCAGTTGCATGCGTCGTGCTCACGAGTGGTCTGGTGTGAGAGCTTGTCTTTAATTATATTCGCGCCTATATACCCGGTGAACAATATAGAGTTATAATGTCTGTGCGAGTTTCATTAAAAAAAATGATCTAACCTAACCAAGTTATTGTAATAGTTTCAAGAAAAAAAGTGTAAAATATAATCATCATCGTCAGCCACATGACGTCCACTGCTGGGCGAGGGCCTTGATGATTTCCATGATTAATAGGGCGGAAATGTCAATAAAATCTTTTGCGGTTTAACTCACAGAGAGCGCTGCTGCCCGTCTTCTGGAGAGTTCCCTCGGTCGCCTCTTGGGTGCACTGTAGGATTCCGGCCATACATAGTAAAATAATATTTAAAAGTTTTTATTTTAGGATGCTTTTAGTATGATTAAAAAACATTATCTTACTAATATTATAAATGAAAAGTGAATTTGTTTGTATGTTTGTTCCACTTTCACGCCGTAACTACTGAACCGATTACTTTGAAATTTTGCAGACGTATAGTTAGAAGTCCGGTTTAAATAATAGGGTTTATCCCGGAAAAAATATCATATTCTCGAGGGAAAACAAAAATATTCCTTTATACCGCAATATAACCGAAGTCCAGTCCCGCGGGCGAAGCCGCGAGCGGAAAGCTAGTTATCAAATAAACACGTATTGTTCTAGGAATGCATAACACGTTTTTTAAATTTAATCACTCTTGGAAAAAATCGTTAACAGTTGTTTGAATACAAATTGGTGGCGCCGATTACTGACGTCATACTGATAACGATAAAAGGAAAAGCTGGGCAAGGATGGTGACACATGTATTCCGCGTCTGTGGCCCAGTTGGTTGGACCCTTGACTTGTAACCGGGAGGTCGCGGGTTCGAGTCCGGCTACTGGACGTGTACCAATGGGACTCTTTTCCAGAGCCTATGTACGCGACGCAACGCTCGTACGGTGAAGGACAACATCGTGATGAAAACCGCGCACCACAAGGTGTGTGAACCCTATAACGGCGATGGGCTCACCCCCTGCCACGATAGGTTAAGTACGCTTGGTGAACCGTGGGTATTTGTGTAGGCACTTGGCCTCTGCCTACCCAGCTTTGGGATAAAAAGGCGTGAAGTGTACTTACTTTACTTTACATGTACTCTATTCGCCGTCACCACACGACTTAAATTACATTCATTGAACAAGAATTGCGATTTCACGGATATTTTAATGTCGTATAATATACCTAACTACCTGTTAGGTGTAGGTAGGACATAGGTATGTATGTACAGTCGGCCAAAAAAGGTCTTCAAGTCAATATGTACCTAATGAACAAGTGTGCTCCATCGTAGAACACATCGTTGCTCAATATCAGGCAGGATGTGTTTTAAAAAAAATCTGTTCTACCAACCAAAGATTCCAAGAGAGCGTCTGTGGTCCAGTTGGTCGGATCCTTGACTTGCAACCGGGAGGTCGCCGGTTCGAGTCCGGCTACTGGACGTGTACCAATGGGACTCTTTTTCAGAGCCTATGTACGCAACGCAACGCTCGTACGGTGAAGGACAACATCGTTATAGAACCCGCACACCACAAGGTGTGTGAAACCTGTAACGGCTACACCCACTGTCACGTATGGGTTAAATACGCGCATGAACTGTGGGCATTTGCTTTAGCAAGTGCCTCTGCCTACCCCGCTTTGGAATTAAAAGGCGTGAAGTGTTTTTCTTTCTATTTTCTTTCCAAAGTTTCCAACTCATATGAATGTCATCATTAGACAGTAAGGTTCATTTTTTACTTGCATTAACATTTAACATTTCAACCTTATTGGTATTTTTGTGACATTTTAGCGTAATAAAGATGATAGAGCACTTTCTTGTATATTGTTGTGTAGTCTTTGGAAACGCGATACACTATTTGATGCAATTCTCTATAAAAAGTTCCCAAGAAAATACAGTACATAAAACGCTGTCGCACAGAGATGGGTTTCTATCCGAGTATTTATCCGCTGGAGAAATAAATATCCATAAATACTCGTATTTACTCGAGTATTTATCCAAAGTGAGAGTAAATATTTTGCTTCAGTTCTTTTAAAAAAACACGATTGGCGTTGACTTGGTCGCTTGATTGCGCATTCATACAACAATTTATTGTTTTATTACTAATAAACTAATTACTTAATTAATGTTTTATAAGTACATAATGTATCTATTATATAAAAATCAAAGCCACTTTTCGTTGTCATGTTATAACTCCGGAACGGGTGGACCGATTTCGCTAATTCCTTCTTTGTTGTGCTTATTAATGAGAAGGTTCTTATGAAAGAAAAAAATGACATCCACTGCTGGGCACAGGCCACCCTAGATGTTCATATTAATAGTTAAGACAGGACAACGTCTGTCGAGTCCACTAGTATAATTAATTTATGTATGGTCCATTTATTGTATGCGTAGGTCTAACTGTTTTATTTTATTATTATATTATCTATCTTATATATTAAAATCAATGCCACTTTTCGTTGTCATGGTATAACTCTGGAACGGGTGGACAGATTTCGCTAATTTTTCTTTTGTTGTGCTTATTAATGATAGGAGAAGGTTCTTATGAAAGAAAAAAATTACATCCACTGCTGGGCACAGGCCACCCTGGAAGTTATACTAATTTTAATATTCATATTAATAGTTAAGACAGGACAACGTCTGTCGAGTCCACTAGTATTATTATAATTATGGTGTATATCGCCCTCTCACTGAGTGCCGGCGGAAGACCAGCGTCACGAGTAACTGAGACTTGATGCTGAGCCGGAGTTTCCTCTTCGCTGACAAATACCCACACCGTGGCTATTCATGTGTGATTGTGTATTTTATTTTTTCATATTGTTTAATTTTTATGTGTATGTAATTTGTGCTTGTCAGAGAAAATAAATGTCTTGTCTTGTCATTTCGAGATATCACTCTTTCGCGAAATGTTGCTACTTTTATAAGGAGTTTTATGGAAGCTTTTTGATGTGTGTCTTTAAATTATGAACTCTGGCGCACCCGGCCGGATATCCGTTTATTGGGCGGCAGTGTGTCGGATATCGGGTTATTGGCCACCAGTACGTCGGATATCCGGACATCGGGCGAAATCCGGCTGGATATCCGGTTATTAGGTGACATCCGGCCGGATTGTGAAAATCTTGACTGATTTACCGGCCGGATAAGCCGGATACCGGATAGACCCGGATATCCGGTTATTGTCAGGCATCCGGCCGGACTGTGATTAATCGTTCGGAAAACCGGATAGAGCCGAATATCCATTCCAACTCAAAATTGTTCATGTTTATGCCCACCTACTCATTGACCTATGATAGACTTATTTCTTGATACCTATTGGTCCAGTACATAATTATACTTACCTAATTACTGAGTTCGTGATACATTT
>SJJU01001733.1:0-36130 GCA_012932125.1 Conopomorpha cramerella | reverse complement strand
AACCACATTATGTTTACTTCTGGGCAAGACCGGAGAAACACTTTTCTTGCATTTAAAAACATTGGCTATGTAGGATAACCAATCCTTCCACTCTTTTGTGTTCCTACAGTCCGGCCCTACAAAATTACCAGAAATGGCAGACACAGGTTTGCATTTGGGACAAGTTTTTACCTTATAACCTAACTCCCCACATTTAAAACATTTTACCACCTTGTCAGTTTTAGAGGTCGTAGACAATATCCTATTTGTTGTCTTACCCCTGTAATTAAATTCTGTAAACAAATTTGACCTTTGCGGTTCCAAAAATAAGTCTGACTTCTGCCTAGCCGCCTCTAAAATCTTGCACTTCTCTTTTAAATCAGAAACCGTATTTATGTCCATCAGGGATAATCGTTCTGAATAAAAGGGTCTAATATTGTGCAGCAAGATCTCTAAACGTTCTGCCTCAGGAAGTGGCCAACTTAACCGGGAGAACATACAGGCCATAATGGAAAAATAAATGTGAACCGGCTCATCCAGACCTTGAGTGCGAGCCCTAATCTCACCCATCAATCTGTATTGAAAATCAACCGGTTCAAAATCTTTTAAAATTAACTCCTTGAGCTGAGCCCATGAGTTAAACTGGTCCTTAACTCCTCGGTACCACACAAGAGCTTGACCAGTAAATAAATAAAAGGCTGACCGGAACAAAACAGCATCATCTAGTCCATGAGCAAAAGCCAGTTCACCCACCGACTCCAGAAAAGAATGTGGACTACTTGCACCATCGAAGGTTACATTCCACTTGGAGATGATCTTGACAGCGGAGAACTCCACCCTTGATGTCTCCAACTGTGGCACCACGGTTGCTCCATAAGTCAATAGCCCCTCCAAGCAGATACCAGCAGCCCTCAACCTCTCCTTCAATGCAGCCTTCACCGCTTCATCCGGACCATGAGCTACAATCCTGTCAAGCCTATAAAATAAATGACAATAAAGTGCCTTAGCACGACCCAAAACATATTGCTCTTTATTCTTTAATAAAGACTGCAATCCATTTTCTAAATCTTTCAACTTCTCTGAAACAGAAGTGAACTCCGCTTGTACCTGACATTCCACATTAAATAAGTCCTCAGGACTAAAATCATTTAACAAAGGTTTAAGCTGCCTTCTCAATTTTACCAAAGTATCCTGTGGTACTTCATCGCGCAGTTCCACCTCATACTCAAGTTCGTCCTTGAGTAGAAAATGTAAATAAACCTTATTTAATTCCATTGCGAAAGTGTATAAATTGTTCTATAAGGAAGCAATAACCCGCACAATATTTTATGTTACATACACATTATTATATTAAGTATATCATATCAACGGACCAAATTATGTATTTATTGAGTAGTTGTACATTAGGGTATCTACTAACCAAGTAACAAACCAATTCAGTCAATTTTTCATTTAGTCAACTCAACAACACAAAATACTCGCTAAATATCTGCCAAGGACAGATATTAAAATTACACAATTGTAAAAAAAAACAATAATAACACAGTACCCTCAAGCTGTGTCACACTTAACCAGCAAAACATATTATGTTGTTTTGCTTTACAAAATACACCACTGTATTTTTAATATTTGGCGTTATAAGGAAGCAGTAAGCCACTAAAGTTTGGGCGCCATTTGTCAGGGTTCCCCTTATTATGATGAGCATGAGACCCAGGGGACCCCGAACAAAGAAAAATAAAAATAAACAACAGTTGGTTGTTGCCTCTTTTATTATCCAAAATCCTATTCTTAGTATATTACAAGGACCTCGGGTCAGGGCGTGGGTTACTGCTTCCTTTTTTTATTTAAAAAAGTGTACCTCCTTAGATGTGGGCGACTCACTCCTGACGGCAGCGCAGTGGACCGGGGAGTGAGGGCACCCACCCAGCTTACCAGTATGAAACGCACTCACGGAGCAATCCCGTGGTATATTCAAACGAACCTCCACGTAGTAGACGTCCAAATGAAGTAGCAAAAATAAAGTCCGTAGAGTAGACAAAAAAGAAATACGTAGAAACGTAGACAAAATGTAGAAACGTAGAAAAAATCGTAGACAAAATGTAGAAAAACGTAGACAAAAACGTAGAAATAAACGTAGACCCTGGAAAGAAAAACACAATTAGTGTTATGCCCTCCTTTATTAAACCTATCCCAGCAAGGAGAAGAAATAGGTATTCTTACCTCCCAGCCCACACCAAACCATCACCCGTAAAAGGTGAAAAACGCCGTCAAGGTCACCACGTGTGAACTGGAGGAACAAAGTACTCGTTAGAATTTCACAAATATGAATACGGAATTCCTATCGGAGTCACAAGAAATATGCTGGGATCTTACCAATAAAAACGGGAAGAGGAACGCAACATCTTATTGCGCATTTAGACTCCTGCGCACCTTGCCGGCGCAGGACAAAAAAATGGTATTCCGTCAATCGAATTATTCCTGAAACAAGAAACATTATCGGTAATCTGTCTTTTGCCAATGAGATTATCGTCATTTATTCACAATGTCACACGAACTTACCCTTAGACTAAATATTTAATATTTAGAAGCTCGTATGCATCCGCCATCGCCGACCGGCGAAAAACGACAACCTCACTCTCACCCATCAAACCATTGACATGTTTGACGTCTGAAGTGTCTTTCTTTTGGCAAACGACAGATTTGAATCACCGATTCTCTCTGCCAAACGGTCTGTTTTACAGAACGAAAAAATGTAAAAGTGCAACGTTACAAGGGGCAAAGGATTTTCAATTGAAATCAATTATTGAAATCCTGCGTTGAGTTTAAATATTGATGTAGCCTTCTGCTGAACAATTATTATATGAAATAGACTTTTGGATTTTGACAATTTTCTGCAAAGTCTATATTTAAATTACTAACATAAAAGGAGACAAGTTAGTATCTTAATAATTTAATTCTAATAATCAAATATTAAACGGTTACCAATGATTACTTAATTCCTTACAGGTAATCACAACCGGAATCTAAACATAGACTTACACGAAGCAATGCTGTTCTTTCACGATTTCAACAATGGAATCAACTTTACGTTCCCACTGTACGAGGCTGGGGAAAACTTGAGGTCAGCATACAACCTCGACGCCAGCAAACGGTTAATCATATACGTACCAGGTTACAAGTCACACATCTACAAAACGAACCAGGAAATGATGCGCCAAACTTTCAAGGACGAAAACGTCTATCTGATCATTATCGACCACTTCGCCTATACCAATGACAATGGCGGCTGGTATGAAAGTTACTCCAGATCTTTCACATACACATACCATTTAGGAAAAGCAATTGGCGATTTCTTGATACAGTTAAAACATCCAGCTGAAAAAATTCACGGAGTAGGGCACAGTTTGGGCGCTCACATGATCGGATTCGCTGGCGAAACTTATAAAAATGAAACCGGAAACAAAATCTGGAGAATAACAGGCTTAGATCCTGCATTGCCCTGCTTCAAGAGAAGTACAGACGAACAACTACGATCAGGCATGGCGGAATACGTAGAAGTGTACCATTGTAACTCAGGAGCTTTCGGCAATTGGAACATGTTGGCCGACACAGACTTTTTCTTTAACCACGGTTCTATGCAACCGAAATGCGGTGGGGGTTTTTGGCCGATAGATTCCGAACTTAAGGCAGCGAAATGCAGTCACAAGGCTTGTGTGAAGTATTGGACCAGGACTGTGAGCCAACCGTTGTGGTACGCGGCGTGGGCATGCGGCTCTTACAATGATTTCTTCGCCGGGAAATGTTCACACAATGAAAACACTATCGGAGGATATCATAACCCTGGTAACGCAACTGGTGTGTTCCATATATCGACTTCGGCTTATAATGTAGATTGAATGACTAATGTTGACAGATAAATGCCCATCATAGGACGCACTTTACTTTCGTCATATTGTCGCATAGACATAGGAAAATGCTGTACCTAATATCCTTATAATTATCCTACTGCTCAGCTGCAACAGCTGTTACTCAGAGTTGTTAGAAACTCGAAAGATTTCCATTTATCTAGTCATAGAGTTCCCGTTAAATTTGTAGGTAAAAACATAATTCATTTGTAAGATTCATATTATGTAATGTGAATTCTTCTGTTCGATGTATGTAGGCGCATTATTACAATAAGATGTGCACTTTTAGTTTAGTTTTAAGTAAAAGGAGTAACTAAGTATTACATTTAGGTTTTAAGTTAAATGTTTCCGTACGTGAACGTAGGAGTAAAGTAATTGGTCCATTGAAGAATGAGAGTTGTTCCATCTATACCAACTGCATCTACGAACCCAACCAATTGGGAAAGATGTATTTTCTTTTCCATTCTTCCCAACTTTCCAAAATATTGTATATTGTACAGTCAAGGCACATAATTTACTATCTTAAGAGGTACTTTATTCAATTGGCTATAGTTTTACAATAGTTTCACTGGATAGCCAAGCTATACATACTAATTGCCTATTTAAGTTTAATTTGAAAGTTGAGGAGAATGGTAAAGGAATTCCATCTATCCCAATTACTTGGGATTGCTAGTTGGGATAAATGGAACCCAAGGGCGCGGCTCGTCTGTACTGACTGAGATACACTTCCGGCCTCAGAACAATGGGTGTCACTATTACTGCAATGTTAATACTGAAACTGCAGGTATATTTCAAATCAGTGTTACTATAACCATTGACGCCTAGTCCAAAATAACAGCACAGTGTTTTTTTTAATTAGTTATTACCATAAATGACTATTCTCAGTTGTAATAGTGAGACCCACGGAATACTTGCAGGACGGTGACACGCTCCGTACGTTCTCCGTTTTCAAAAATGTATTAGTACTTACTGGATCCCGACTGTCACTTTGGTGACAGGAGATATTTTCACTTTCGTTTTCATTTCACTGTGGTTTTTCCGTATAATGATGATAAACGTCAGTTGCAAGTCTGGTTGTGTTTGGTCTAAGCATTCCGGCACCTATGATTTTGTATTTCACGTTCTAATTTGATATTAAAATTTCCGCAATTTTAAACATTACCTGAATTCAGCCAGTCATTTCCCGGCTGTACCTAGTGAAATTAATAATAAAAATAACTATATAAATGAAAGTGCCATTGATGCTATTCTTTGTTTTTTATTGATTAAGTGTGCAGTTAATTACATTAACATACAACATTTTTGACTAGACAGTAAATAACACAGTTTCTAAACGTGGAATGTGTTAAATGCAAGCTACAGTCCTACGGGATCTTCCGATCTGTTACCCTGAAGAATTTACCCTGGGTAACAATTTCTTCGGGGTCACAAATTGGAACAACCAAATCCTACATTGATTCTCCGACAATTAAACATTTGATAAACACCTACTCACTACAATGTAAATTTTTCGTCCGTAATCTCACAATTATGTCTCCATGTAAAGTTGCGAAGTAAAAGCTTTGCTAGCAATTGGTCTTAAAACCAATAGGTATCAATAGTATTGATAATAAAAAATACATTTGAAGATTAGTTGTCACGTGGACTGAACGTGTCCACGAAAGAGTTAAAGTAGTAAGTAAAGTACACATCAGGTTTGTTCTGAAGTAACCGTTGAATCGCCAATGTTATGAAAACATTAAACAAGACTTTCAATTCAATAACAAGGTTTACCATGCGGCGGTCAAAGGGTTACTTTTATAATATAGACAGATTATCACAAACCGAAGTCTTTCCATAGTTCTGATCTCATTCTACATATACGTTAAAATCTAAATTTTATCTTTGTTAATCATTCTTCATAGATTAAATCAGTGGCGACGCAATAGATAACGAGACACCGTCAAAGGTCACCAGCAATGACATCTACCACTAATTGGATTAATTGTTTTAATCAATCGACCACTCTATATAGATGTGTGTTGTCAAGAAATTCACAGCAAATCTGTCACCTGAATTCTCGAGAGATTTGAAAGTAGATCTAAAAAATGATGCTAGAGAACACTTATAATTACTAGTATTTTATAACATTTAAATATGACAAGTATTCGAGGTATCAGCCCTAAACGGCGCATTTTATGTGGCTCAGGCTGGCTGGACAAATCTTCAAAATGGGTCACAATTCAGGTCTCGTAAACCTTCAAATGTGACGCCATAAATTCAACGTTATTGCTGTCACAAATTGCGTCACTAAAACGTTATAAAGAAACCGTATTCAAAAACGTTCCCGTTCATCAGATTCAGAGGTGTCCAGCCAGAATGTTTCGTAAATTCAAGCTGGCTGGACACAGATATTTGCATTTTTCAAACCGCTGTAAGTATCACAAATCTTTTGGCTATGGTTATGGCTGTCACAAATATTTGTGACGGCCGTTGATATACAAACACTTGTTAAAATCACTTCCGTCGCCGAGATTGAGACCAGCGAAAAGGCGTTTTTCAAGCTGGCTGGACACTTTTTCAATCGAAAGTGTCTGTAGCGTCACAAATTCTGAAGTAAGGATGTTTAGCCGTCACCAACCTATTGACCTGCTTAATTGTGACCTATTTTGAAGATTTGTCCAGCCAGAGCCACATCGCATTTTGCAAGTGTCATCAAAATCAACAGACCACTTTTTGGCTGACTGATCTTGCTTCTAAAAAAATGAAAGATCTAGCTTCCAGAAACAGTAATACTACTGGTAAATAGTGTTTAATTAGTATGTACAAAAGACACATACTAATTAAACACTATACGTACAATCTGCGAAACCGATTACAGATACACAAAGCTATAGAAATGCAATAGTAAACAGGCAGGAACATTACAGAACATTTATAAATAATACATCCCTAGAAGAAATGCTACATTATTGTCGGCGCCATCTAAGAACCAAATTCTGACTGGTCGATTGACATGTCTAGCCTAGACCGGTAGTGTTGTACAACATTGGCGAGATTCGGTTTATTACAGCATCGATTTATGAGTGTGATATTGGTAAAGTCTTCGTAAATACAGTCAACCCATACGATGTTTCGACACGACGACAAACGACAATAAATCACAGCTCTAATAATAGTTGAAAAAGAACAAGGACCAAATAGAATGTTCAACGCTGGGATACATTGTCAGCGCCCTACATGTGTTGTCAGTTACTTCCGTTCTAATAATATTCATGGTCATTCTCAAGGTGTCGGAATTCGCTTCTAAGATGACTCCGACTATAAGTCCACTGCTGACTCATATTTTAAGTCAAAAAGTAAGTTTAATTTGTGTCGTAGACTTTTACTTATTCTAGATTACAACATTTAATATATGAAGACATTTAATTTATGTAGTATTTTTAACAGACTTATATTAAAAGATACATTCTCAATAAATAATTTCATTGTAAATACACATCTTTGGCCTTTTATTACTCTCTGTACAAATGATAATTTCCATCTAGCCGCAGTCAGTTGGGTGGTTAAGCCAAATTACTCTAAGCTACGTAGATAACATGGTTGACATGGATTCAACACCAATTTGAGATAGGTGCCGAGTTGCACAATTCACTCTGTGTCTAATAAAGAAGGTGCATTTCCATTCAACAAAATAACCCAACTACTGCTACCAAAGGAAAAAATCTTTATAAATACTAATACCACATTCCAATAGTAGCCCCCGATCGAGTCAAAGACAAGAATTCAAGAGACTTTACAATTTTTAAACGACATACAAAAATACATTTCCTCAATAAACATTGGACAAATACCGCAGCCTATTTAATCTCTCTTTTCCTTCCTGTACGTGAAAATTTTTGTCGTTTCTTGCGACAAATTAGCGATATATTACATTTAATAAAATATGTAGCTATATACATATATCAATCGATTAAATTCCTTAACTCACGTGCAGCCTGTATTGACAGTTTTTTCGGATTTTATGTCCTTTTTATTATTAACAACCTAGAGAAACAAAAAACCCGCGGATAATACTGTTTTAAATGCAAAATAATCTAAAAACTGGTTGTTTGTCAGGTACTAGTTAGACGCATTCTTTCAGTCATATCAGAGCATTATATAGCCTAAATTAATACAATTATGCTCCAAAAAATAGCACTCTCTTCGCTCACATTTTCATTTTTCCTTCTTTCACATTTTAATTGTATTGCCGCCAAAGTAAAACATCATCGCATAATTTTAAGTATACACTCTTACCACACGTTCTGAACACTTTAACAAAGAGATCATATTCCTAACCACATCAAGATAGAACATCGTGCGCAAGTGTAAGAAATATAAAATCCAGCGCTGATATATGAAACAAACCCAATTTGAAGACGAGCAGATAGTTACAGAAATACCTCATTGTACATCTACTTCTCAAATCGTTTGAACCTTCGTGTGAATGATCACTGACCAAATGGTACAACATTTGGCTCAACGGCCTGCCTCTGGTCGGCGATGTCGCTGACTTGCACCAGCTGAGCGGCCAACGGCGTGACCCAGGTCTCCAGCCACTCGGTGGTGGTCCTCTCGCCAGTTAGGGACAGCAGTAGCGTCTTCAGCACCGGCTCTATTGACAACACGTCGGAGTGTAGCCTGCGAACGGAGTTCAGATTATTGTTATAGTGATATCCTTTTATGTATAGCTAGTTTTACACTGTGTTCATAACAGCTATGTATGTATGTTTTGTAGCGGCAACAAGTTTCGATAAACATTTTATAATTTACATACTTACATAAATAATAGTAAGTTTTTAAATCATCATAATCGCAACCTCATATTTATCCACTGCTGGGCATAGGCCTCTCTCAAATTGCACGCCACTGTAAACCGTGAATTAAAAAAAATGCTATTTACCGCGGTAATAATACTGTTACGTACTTTTTAGCGCTCCGAGATATGCACTCCACCTGCATGTTATTTGTAAAGTTTCTTGATATCTGGAACGGATTCATAAACGTGCAAACTCTGGAAAAAAAACACGCATATTTCATTAAAACTTTGATGTACAAAAACGATTTTTTATTAAGACAAGGTTTTTTTTGGACAATAATAATAAGCCCACATCCACACATCATTTCTTAATATTCGGTTTATATCAATATATTATACCAGATGTCACGTATTTGGCATAAAGGTTTGTCAGCTGCATATCCCCTTCGCTTCATCCACATTCATACATGGTCACCGGTTTCGAGTACTTTTCACGCCACCTTCCGCCAGGACATCACCAATCTAATCGATGTATGTCTTTCTGGGGTGACCTCTACTCGCTCGGCCTCTTACAACACAGATGTAAATTTCTTTCGTTACTCGACTTTCATCCATTCTCTCCATGTGCCCAAGCCTTGTATGTAAAACAGGGGAATATATACAGAGTGAAAAGGGACCTCGAGCAAGGAGAAATATTTTTTCATATCCATACAAAATAGTTTTTTTTTGCCTCGGGAGATTTCATGGGAGACTCTCTTCTTCTTCTGACTCTCTCAATCTTTTTCTATGGGGGTGGGATTATTTTTTCAATTCTCCACATTCTCACCATAGAAAAAGTTGTTCGTATTGTCGAGTCCAACAACGTTTGTAAGACCATTCCTTTTACACGCAGTATGGCGGTAGTTGTGTATCACTATAGCGTATGTATGTATGTAATATGTACTAACGCATCGTCGTGCATGAACCGCAGCGCGGCGGAGCGCAGGTCACTGAACCCGGCGACGGCGCGCGACAGCTCGGCGCCCGGGCAGCCCAGCCCCAGCTCGCTCACCACCACCGGCTCTACGCACACACATTCCATTACACACTAAGCTTCATGTGCAAGGGAAAAACCCCATAATTGACAACATTTCAAAAATTATAAGGCTACCAAAGAAAAATACCGTTCCTTCGTATCTGTTTTACGTGTACAAAAATATATTTTTTATCAATTTTGGTGTTTTTATTAAAGAGATATAAAATAAAAACGTAAATCTTAACTTCCAGTAAAATTAAGCAAACATGAAAACTATACACTGTACATTTGCTGAGTATATTTCCCAAAAGATTACCATTATGATCTACAGCAGGTTATGAAATAAATTTATATGTAACTAATTGACCCCGTACACATGTTTTGTCATGACATGATGATTTACATTATTAGCAGTATTTTTCTGGTTTCATGTAGATATATAACATTTACACAGTATTATACATAGAAACCTTCCTTAAGAATCTATCTACTAAAGAAAACCAAGAAAAAGAGACAGCGGGAGGCGGCTTTGTTTATACTCACTCTTTAAACTCGAGAAGTATAATTGTGGTTGAAGGAGTGATCCATGGCGCTTCGAGACAAGGTGTGTATGTATACTAAGCGTACGAGGGTAAACAGTCTAAGGCCGTACGATCCCCAAATATAATCCAGAGTGACGTCACTGCACTACTAGTGAAGATTTATATCTAGTTAACCGTGTAATTTTTTGACATTTTTGATTACTGGCATTTCACCCCAAATGACGGATCTCATTGGGGGAGCCCCTCGTCCAGCAGTGGACGTTATGTGGCTGATGATGAACCGTGTAATGGTTCACCGTTCCGCCATATAATTTAGCGATATAAAATACTGAATACAAAATTATAAAGTACTTTATTCAGCACACTCAGCATGTTGCTTTGATCGTTTGGACCAAAGATTGTGTCTCTGGTGGGCGAGAATGCGGGAAAATGAAAAAAAATCCATAAAAAATGTCATGACCCCGAGGCAAAATATTGTCTGTTTTGTATGTACATTTTTTTTTCATTCCCCCGCATTCTGATTTTAGTATAAGTTCTTCATATGCCGACGAGCCTAACAACATTTCTAAGACCATTGATATAATAAAGTAAGTATATCAGACTTCCACAGTATTAGTACAAATCATATTTGTAATGAAACGCGCACAGACATTATAACTCAATATTGTTCACCGGGTGTATAGGCGCGAATATAACCAAAGACAAGCTCGAGCTTACCTTTGGTTATATCCGCGCCTATACACCCGGTGAACAATATTGAGTATTAGTACAAGTTATCCAATACAAGATATTGCATTAATCATACCTCGACCGCCCTCCAACATTATGGCCATCGACTTGAGACAGCTGAAGAGGCAGGGCAGAGCAACGGGCAGCAACTCGCACAAGGTAGCATAGTGTTCAAACCTGAAACATTTGAGATAAAAATAGATAAGCTTTAAGAATATCGGAAAGAATAATATAACCACCGTAATAATATGTTTGTAATACGTGAGATTTGAGAGTGTATGTATGCACTTCTTTAGGGAAAACTTCTGACGAAACTTTGCGAGGAGACAAATTAAAACCTGCATTAGGACATTAATTATGTTTTCCCAAGGCAAGGGGATAAACGGGTTACAGCGCGGGGGACAATTAGATCATACAATGTTAAAGTCTGTTTTTATATGAAGGGTCGTGACTATAGGCGAAAATTAGACAGCTGTCCTTTTTTAACTGTAAGTTGGTCTTTGTCTGTGATACCAAAAATTATACAAAATACTCTAGAACTCCCAACGGGCCCACACTTCTTTCTTTTTCACTTTACCAAAGATAGGCTTCGTTGATAACACCGTGAAGCACTCAACGTTATAATAATATGTACTGAACATGTCGCCGTTTTAGGGTCAACAAATATTTTTAGTACCTATGCAATGGTTAAAGAGGAGAGTTACCTTTGCCGTGCAGTGGAATCCAATAGTCTAGTCTATTATTATACTACCATATTTGGTGTTATACATTTCTCTTAGTACAGTCGACTGTAAACATACCTGCTCCATCCAGTATATATGATGCCATCGAAAAAACCGCGATTGTTTTTTATTATATGCGCCCAGGCCACATGGTTGCTGACGTAACGGCTGACGTCGCATATCATCTACAAAAACATAAAAATTGTACATTATGTACCCAACAAGATGATTCCTAAGCTAAGAGGAAGATCCTTCTAGAAAACGTTAACGATGTTATAGAGTTCTTAAGCCATTTGATTACTTAATTGAGACGTTCCCGTTGACATTGATAGCATTTCGTCGCGTACGGAAACTGACAACTGCAAGGAAAAGTGGGTCGGTGAAAAAAAACAATACAGCTCTGATAATGCACGCACATTGCTGTATAGCCTAAAGAAATAATAGGCCCAGGTAAAGAAAGAAAATCCCCTTTCTCGTCCCTATGGGGCCGACATCGGAATAGTGTTCCTATCGACTAAAACCCTTCCAATAAATAGCACCTTCACTTTCGCTAGGGCTGGGGAAACCTCGGGACCGTAGGGGACGGGAAGATTGGGGACATCGTAATGTAAATCAAGTATGAGTAGCTAAACAACTGCCAATGGCCAGTTACAGCGCTAGTCCACTGATATTGTTGCATTTCCAAATGGGTCGTTTTCTTCCCTGTTCAAAGCATCCGGGGGTTTATTTATTTATTATTGCATTCGTGTTGTACGTATTACATTAATAACTGTAATAATAATTGGCAAGCCGATGGTGAGTGGCCAAACTACGGTCCCCGATCTCCAAAGTGATCAAGATATTTGGGATACCACGGCTCTGTCTCAAAAGGCTTCTTCATGTTGGACCCATGTCTCCATACTAAACCTTCAAAACTACGGTGTCAGACCTTTGAACTCTACCAAAGATTCCATATAATGGTAATAAGGACATTTACCCGACAACTTCCGTTAGCCCCTTTGAAAGCGGTGGCCGGCCAAGCTGTAGGGAACACGCGGCGGTACTGCGTCAGCCGCCGGCGCCACTCTTCCCCGTTGAAGTGCTCCGTCGCAGAATAATCCCACAGTACCGGCTGCACTAGCTCGCCCAGCTTGTAATCTGTAACGAAATAAATTATTATCACTGACGACCTAACTCTCTTCAACCCATAGTCGCCGGGTATCAGCAAGAATTCCTGCCGTTTATCATGTACCTATATGGCAAGAATTATGTCAGATCTCGACACGAAATCATCTTGTGTCTGTTGGAAACAAGAAAATCTAATAAAAACGTTAGTTTTCACAAGTCGCGTATAACTATCCACGCAAATGTTATGTGGGGGAATATGTATATCCACGCTGGGCCCTCGTGGACCATCTCCGGGATGAGAGGCGATCGGCCAACCCCTTAGCTCTCGATATAGTGTCAAGGTGACCACTGTACTGCCACCTGTACTCTGCGGGTCGTAATAATAGCACAAAAGCTCGCGGACGCGGGCCAGCCCCCAAACCCTTGTAGTCGCCTTTTACGGCAAGGGATTCTCAGTCCTAGTCTTTCGGATTAGATCTTTTGGGTTAGAAACACGGGGTTGCCTGTGTACCAGATCTCTTTAACTAAAAGAGTTATTGCAATATCATATCATAATATTGAAAGTAATTTTTTTACTAGTGAGGGGATAATAATATAAAAACTTACAATTCAAAGCCTCAGAGCTAACATTCCTCAGCATATCATCCCACATCAGTATCGTCAAATTGGGCCTCTTTTGCTTTATGTAGATAGCTAATTCCATGATATGCTCCAAGAAGATAGATGCCAGTCCGAATGGTTTTGCGTCAGCAGTCATTTTACATTCACGGCACAGGCCTGTATACCACACCTGGAATAGTTAAATAGTGATTTATAAGTAGGTAACTTGTAACTCCAGTCTTACCAGCTGTTTACTTTTATTATGTGCCCATGAGAAACGCTATTTTAGTAGTAATAAATAAAATCACAAATAAAAAGTAGCTTCATCAATATCACCATATCAGCCCACTTACATATGCTGTTGAAAGCATTCTAATTAGTGGCCGCTACCCTAAAACTTTCAGACCCCATCAGCTATTGGTTGTACAAGTTATGTATCCGATAGTTGTGGTGTACCTTACGAGATGTCTATGTCCACCAGTGGACATCAACACAACCATATAAACATTCCTTTCTATAAAATTAATTGATTCAAACCTCATCAGCTCCAATATGTATATAATTTGCATCATGTTGAACTCCCAAAACTTGATCAATCATTAGACGGACGAGGCGCTGGGATTCCACCTTTGATGGGCAGAGTACGGCTGGTGACCTAGGTTCCTCACGTAGATGGGACAACTTAGGATGCTTTAAAACAAACTCCAGGTGCCCTATAGTTTGCACTAGTTGTATCTGCAAAATAGTATTATGTAACAGTAAGAAAAGTTAAAACAAAGATATCAGGTACCCCAGTAAGACTAGGTTTCAAAGTATAGACATTCCACTTACTCAAGTTGTTTTTTATGTGTCTGATCTAATGGAATCTTCACTTTATGGTAAGTACTTAAGTAAAAACAGTATTCATAAGCTTATATTTTTTTACATAGAACTGCATTTAAAACGAAATGTTGTCACTTCGATTCAAGGACCAAAAATAATAACATCTCTATTAATTGGTGACAATAAGCTACGAAGCAATAGGATGTCCAAACCCGAAATACAAATGCCATACGTTTGGTTGTCAATCACATCCATTCTAAAAATTGTTCATGGATTTATCAATGTGTCATGATTTGCTTAACTATGAATATTAATTTTGCTTTAGTGTAAGTTTCCTTCCTTGTTTAATTTTTTTTTATATGAGTCATTACCATACAAATTAGATAAATCAGTCTAGAAATACACAAATTTTGTGCTTAGAACACATTTTGCTATTATATTTTTTTTACTAAAGAAAAAACAATGTAACTTACCACTTCTAGACCATTGCTTTCAGCAAACCTCACTATATGTTTGACCTCTTCCATGCTGTACAATCCGTCTCCGCTCCCAATTCCCTGACTTCCAATTGTTGTCAGGTCTCCATAATATGGAAAAGTGTCCTCCCATTCAATGAGGAGGCCAGTAGCTCCCCATGACTTTGCCGTTAAAATCACCTAAAAATCATGGAAGATGATGTCAGATGATATGTAAGAACTGCGACAATACCATTGATGTTTCTTTTTTGGAAAACTGTACATTTCAAAGTTATTCTACAAATCTATTAACATTGTATAATCTGTAAATTCCTAGTTTATCAATTGTTTGCAACATACCTTAGATTACACTGTAGATTTATTTATTTATTTTTATACACACTTTAATATAACTACAGGTAACTCGCAGACTCCCTATGTTCAATAGAATATGATGGATCAGAGTAAAGAACAGGGAGTGGAAAAGAGTTATATTTTCGATCAAATTTGAATGGAGCCAGGACTTCAGGAATCCGTAAAAAAGCGACAAAAGATAACAGAACAATATACCTATATTTATAAAACAGGAAGAAGCAATTGAGATGGGTAGGTTAAATGAAATCCTATTACCTCCTCCAAATATGGCACTTTCCAGGGTGCGCCTTTAAGATCCAAGTGCACGAAACTAAAACAAAGTAGATAATTCATCAAAATACACACAAAGTGACTAAAGAAGTCGTCAGCTATAATATGATTTATTTATCTAACGAAGGAGGGAAACTATAGGTAAGCTACAGAGTAGTGAGGATGGAGACCTACCTGTGCAGCATTTTGGCTAACTGCCTTGTTCAGAAAAATTATATATAGCGTTCACGACACAAACACTTGCTTTTCTCAATACTTATTATTTTAATTCAAAACAATCACTGGACCGGGATGGTGGCTGGCGGCGGCCATTGGTATTTGACAGGTGTAAGCTGGCTATAGCGAATTTGTGATTGGTGTATTTTGTATTATGCTTTTCCTGTACGTAAAGAAAACTGAACTCTTAACCATTGTATAAAGTTCTATATTTCTTTGTTCTCCGTCGGGGCTGGAAGTTGTCAGTGACGTCAGTCAAGGTAACGAATTCTGTCAATTTGTTTGTAGTTTCTTTTATAAAAGCCAGGCATAGGTACGTAAGAAAACCATGGTAGATATTCTGGTTTTTGCTTGCCCTAAACAACAAAGTGAATACACGCATTATTATTATCATCTGTTTAAACACCCAACAGTTATTTAATGTACTTGTCATAAGTGCATTTTCAGCTGAAATTGACAGTCACAATTTAGGAGTTAAGCCTTGGCGCAATAGGACTTAAAAGTGCCTACCCAACGTCGTAGTCGTAGACCCAGACAACGCATAGGTCTCGTTGTTGTAAGCCGAGACAAAACGGGGGAAGAGAGATCACCCGGGTAGGGGCCTGGATGACCTGCCAGAATATTATACATAGAACGGTAACGAGATGACTGGTCCACTGTGTCCCAGCACCGAAAAGTGTACGGGTGGAAAGAGGAAGTGGGGGGCTGTATTATGTAGCTTCAGAGGAGTTTCTTTCCGAACACGTTCTTTAAATGATACGCCCAACACTAGCGCCATCATTTCCCCAGCTTCCTACCCATGTGCATACATATCTTGCGTAAAAGGCTACATAACCGTTTACGTACAACGTGGGTATTTACTATTATTTCTAAGTATTAGTGACTTCTATTAAGTTCCACTATGTACAGGTACGGTAGCTAAGTACATACTTTTGCAACTTGGGAAACTAGATTTTAGATGACTTACCTTTTTTATGCAATATGAACTAGCGTTTGACACAAAAGTGTCAAATAAAGGTTGTATTGTGATTGTAAGAGGTTGAAAAGCCGTTTCCGATGACCCTTGACCGATAGGTTTAGGTGAAATAAAAGATATCAATGGTTAGAAGGGCATTTTAATAAAATATGAGATAGAAGGCCTATTTTGGACATTGTACGTGGATGTCTATCTATTTAGGTAGTTCTACCTATCTACGTAATATTTATTTATCATTAATTATAGGAAGACACCTAAATTTATGTGAGACAACACAAACTAAATACAATTAAGTAGTTACTACCTAGTTATAGTTACTTAGATAGACAAGAACAATATAGGTAAGTACGTAAAAGTGAACACATTAATCTTCTACGTCTGAGTTTCACAGATAAATATAAAAAAAACATTTTAAAAGGAAAATATATAAAACCCTTTTTGATGCCTGCCTACCTTCTTAGCTAGTTTCTTGCAGTAATACAATTAGTAATAAAAATACTTAAATGTACCTAATACAAACAATCACTGAGGTCTAAAATGTTTAATAACTAAAACATAAGGTACCTACGCAAAATTTCATTCAGCAATGTAGGATAATATTGTGTGTGTGGGAAAGTAATTAAAATTTTAACAAAAAATAGGTTTTAGCTTTCCAGTAGGATTAAAAACATAGGTATTATTTTACTGGATTAGTAATAAGCTTTCCGTTTTGTTTAGCACCTACATATTTAGGTAATATCAAGTAACTATAACTTTTAAGCCGTCTATTTACCTACCTGCCTATAAACGTTCAAATTATACCTTGCCTAGGTATATTTACTTACCTACCTACCAATCTACACAGATGGCGCTGCAGAACTTAAAAATTGCTTATAAAACAAACCCTGTCATGGTAGCCCTAACAGCAGTGACAATAGGGCAATTCAAACATCATTAAAATAATTTAAATCTACATGTTACAAAAAAATATTTATTCAACAGGTTGACGTAAGCACTTATTTATTACAAAAATAAGTTACAAATATACTCGTCAACTGTAAAGAATATAAAAGTACGAATGACGAGTTTTCCTTTAAAAAAAATCCCACAAAAGATTCGAGAGAGTTCGAGGCGAACGATCATAGAATGTCGTAGTTCTCTTTCACCCACTATACTTGTCAGATTTTTTTTTTTCAGGAAACTCCCCATTTAATGGGCTATAATGATTTTGACACCAGAGTCTGGCTCTGGGGTAACGTCCTTGCAGAGAGGAGCGCGTCCGAAGATCCTGAAGTTTTTCGTGAAAGGTATCACGAGGATGAGCACACCAGAGACGACCACCCACAGGCCAGCCGCGTAGAATGCCACATCCCAAGTACCGATCCTGTCCTTCAGGCCGCCTGAAATGAGATAAATATTTGGTGAGAACTTTAAGAGTACAATGAAGTAATGTAGGTTTCCGCTCCAAATCTAATTCATATAAATGTCAATATACAAGCAGATTCGTATTTCCTTGTCAGGAGTAGGAGCGTCTGGACCACAGTCCAGTTGGTTCGATATTTGACTTGCAATCAGGATGTCGCGGGTTCGAGTTCGGGTACTGGACGTATACCAATGGGACTAGCATATGTAACGCAACGCTCGTATGATGAAGGACAACATCGTGAAGAAACCGGCACACCAAAAGGTGTGTGAACCCTATAATTGCGATGGGCTCTCCCCCTATTACGTTGGGTTAAATACACTTTGTGAACCGTTTGCATTTGCACCGAAAAAGAAAGTGCTACCCGCGGATTGGGATTAAAAGGCGTGAAGAATATTTATTTTTATTTTATTATAAAAACTGAACCCCTAATAAAAAAGTATTTGGGACTCAATTAAAAGAAACTAAACTGTGACTCCAGAAATATTGATATTAGTGATATTGACGGATGATTTGATCTACTTAGGGTTTACCATCTTAAGTCGTGATGTATGTAGTCATGAATTTTCTCAAAATACTTAATGCTTACCAGCTATGGGGGGTCCAATAAGATGTCCTAGTCCTTGACAGAGTAGAACTAATCCGTAAGCCATCGCAAACTTGTCGAGGCCCACGAGCTCCACCAATATGCCAGGAGTATACGAGTACGAACTCGAGAACGTCAACCCAAAGATGAACGAGTTCAGACATAACATGTAGAAGCCCCATTCTTTGTCGTCCGCCGTTAGTGAGAGAATCAGGGGGAACATACAGATCGAAACTCCGCATATAATCAAACAGGTGCCGTAAGTTTTCATAATGTTCAACCACGGTCGGTCGCCAGCCCATCCTAAACCAACCTGAAAAAATTAAAACGAAAAATTAATTTTAATTATATTTTCAGCTTTTAATACAATGAGGGCTTCTAACCTAGGGTCAGAGCCTCGGTTTGACGAATACTGTCAAGATATCCGGGACCCAAGGGCTGAGCTACAAGAAATTTGTGCAAGTGCTCCGATTTCAGTTTAAATTTATTAACGCGTTCAAATAATAATTAATTTAACGTCTCCATTTATTTTACGTAAATGGAAATAATCCTAATATACAAAGGTATCGTCTAATTTTAATAAGAGGCGCAGCACCTATTTATAATAATTATATTAGAACAAGTCGGATCATAAGTAAGGAACGTACCTAATAACCGATTTAGTCTTAATTTTCGTGACTAATATACAATAAAATTGTAGCTGGTAATTTATGGCATCGTGTAGGTATGATATAATGTTATGATATTTCTTTATAGAAAATCTTGGCGGATAGTTAATTACTTTCAATTATTGTTCTCAAACGTACCTACTAGAAATGTGTGGTGGTGTGTAAATGGGCTTAGACTATTAATATTGTGAGCTAGAGAATTAATAAGGTTGATTGCAAACTCACAATGCCTATAATCGTAGATATTCCAAATATACTGAGTTGTGTCGTTCCATCTTGATCATCGTAGTCATTCATTTCCATGAAGCTGCTGATGTAGAAATACGGCACGATGAACCAAATGAACAGAATGAGCGTTGATAAGTTCATCATCAGGAAGTGAAACTCAGTAAACATGTTGAAGTCAAAGTTCTTGTTTATCATGTTGATACATTTCTCTTTCCACGTCTGTAAATGGAAAAATATTGTTATTTTGTACCTTCCTACTTAGACAAGGTTCACGGATCTAGCCCGGTCCTTTTGAAGGTTATTGTTATCAAAGAAGATAAAGAGATACTAATAAAGACGAAATAAATTGACTTAATTCGTTGTCCACATGGAATGTCTGTGTATTAATTTTCACGTGACTTGAGAGGCGTATAATTACTAGTCCATGAGCTTATGAGAATGACAAATCTCTAATTATAATAGTCTGTATCTTTTGGCCTACAAGGCAGCCTAGAGAAGTTAATTCTTGACTTTGGGTACTTTTACCTTTTTTTCATCTTCTTCTATCGACCACATAGAATTCTTATAAATATCTGGGCAAGAAGATGCCCTGAGCTTGTACTTTGCTATATTCATCATTGCTCCACGATGCATTATAGAGTTTCTATGAAATCGAAGATCTCTCAAATAGTGGTTGTTTGTGCTAAATTGCCTAGTTAACCAGTCTTGTTTAGGAACCACAACGGTCTTATTCTCAGGGATTGGTTTCAGAAGTTTTTCTTTAACCACATCCAGTTTCTTCTCAAATTCCTCCTTCTTCTTTTTATTGAGCTTCAATTTCATGGACATGTTTACAGGCCTTGGTTTGCTGACTTCTGGTGGTTGCTCTATAGCTATCTTTTGTTCTGAATTACTTCTTAGGTGTAACAATGACGGGAAGTTTTCCAAAATAACATTATACAACTTTTTATTTGATGTCAATTGATCTAATACTTCTTGTGGAACCTGAAACAAAAAACATAAATATTAAATTTGTTTAAGGTATTTTAATAAGTTCGATTTGGAAGAAAATTAGTAGGTATGCAATAATAATAGCATTTCGTACCTTTTCACTCTGACGTAGAAAAGTTGGCAAGTTGATAACAGAATTTACTTTGTGTTGAGATAAATCGGCATTTTGTTTCGTTGCCGCGTCCAAAGTCTCAGCCTCAGCTATTGACGCAACCAGCGCGGTCAAAATATATTCAGGCGATTTTCCTTTCTTGATCATGTATTTCAACTCTTCTATTTCAGGACAGACAGATTCACCGCCACCTGATTTTGCCGATTTAGCAGATATCGAAACGGAACTTGAAGCTCGCTTAGATTTACTAAGTTTTCTTTCTTTTTCGTGTTCCTTGATTAGCCACTCTGGGTCACGCATTACAGCCCCGCATACGCACACATTAAGTACAGTTCCAGACAAAAATATCAGAGTACCTCTCCACCAATACTCCTTCAACAAATATTCCGTAAAAGGTGCATAGAAAAATGTACCGAAACCCACTCCACAAGAACCGAGGCCCACAGCTAAATTACGGCGTTTATCAAACCAATAAGCTATACAAACCACCGCGGTTACATATAGCAAGCCCATTCCTAGCCCCGCAATAAGTCCATACGTTATGTATAATACTTCGATTGAGTTACTAAATGCTGCTGCTATAAAACCTACAGTTGAAAATAGTGCCCCGAGTATAGTCATCTTTCTACATCCATATTTGTCCACCAAGGCGCTCATAATAGGCCCCGCTATTAGAGGTACGGAAATGAAGAGACTCCCAATTAGAGAAGTCTGTGCTTCTGATGCTTTGAAGTACAGTACAAGTTCATTGTTAATTAGACCGTATGAAAACGCCAGGCCGTCTGCTACAGTAGCAATCAGAAACGAGGCAGCGACTACAACCCAACCCCAACCTCCATCAGGTATTTGAGGCCGGTCACTTTCCTCTTCTGGGTGCTTCGATGAACAAATACTATCGTCATCACCCAAACCGATGAATTTAACACCTTCATTCGTTGATATAGCATCGTCATCACTGTTCTTTGTATCTTCCTTCTGGTAAGTCACTGCTAAATGATCTTTATTATTTTGAGTTGTTGTATCAAAAATACTCCGCCCTTTATCACTCGAAACATGATTGGACGTGTTATTAACATGGTTACCCACATTCGGTTTTTCCAGAAGCGGTGACGTAGCAGTTTCCTCATCAGACGCTATCTTAATTCCATCATCGTGCAATTTAGCTCTACCTGGAATGCCGTTGGCATTGGCTGTTTGTGAAGCCATCAGGCTAGAACTTGTCCTTGAATCTAAGTTGTCACTTAGATTTACTATCCCGTATAGGATTCCAGCGGAACGAATGTGCTCAATACCGCTTGGAGAACCTTTTTACGGGTTAGATGAGGTCAATTCTCTAGACCAGTTTCTTAATCTTGGGTCTCTAGCAGAGTACCGGCAAGGAGTTTTAGTAATGAAAAGTGTGAAGTGGGTCGGCTTGTAAGTTATCGAGTACATCAAGGACAAGTTAGTCCTCGATACAAATCTACCGAAAAAGACACTTTTTTTCCTGTCACGGGTGTGTTCCGAAAATTTCGTGAACTTTCTGGACATAGAGATCAAGGTTCTAATAGCGGCAACATGACAGCTTCGAATATTCTTGGCGAAGAATTCTGAAACAAAAAAAAATAAATGTTGGTTTGCTGAAATGAAAAATTTCATTTATGAATTATGATAAGTAAGTATGGAAATATCTTTAATTTCTTTGTAATGTGTACATCATTGCGAAAATGTAACTGTCATGGAGACAACTGCTTGTTCCTAATTAATTTCGAAGTTCGACTAACTAGCCCTCAAGGTAGCATTTATCTGCTTGTAACTGAACCTTACTATACACTGGTTAAAGCCACTTATGGCCGGGACGCACAAAGCATTGATAAACGACTTAAGTAGGTGCATAATTTGATTTAGGATTTCCATTGTCGTCGACTCGAGATAGCACGTCGCACAGCAATACCACGAAGTATATAGAATGCGAGGCCATTTCGTCGAACTCGTTCAACTCACTATGTTTCGTTTATCATACTAAAAGACTCACTGTTATCGAGATGATACTGAGTTTATTGAATAGGCATTGGTTTACATTATGTCTTGTGTTGGTTTAAGGCTGATCTAGCATCATCTAAGTTTCTTCGATTTGGAAATTACTTGTGCTAGTCACAAGTGGCGGAGATAGGATTATTTCTAAAAGAAAGCCGGAACTTTAAAATTATTTACTAAACCCGACCGTCGTAGGTAGCATTTATAATTAGTATGTCTTCACAACTTCAAAGATAAGTTGATAGGAATCGTGTTGTTTAGTAGCACCGGCATGGCACTGCAATACCATTGAAATTTGTGCACGTGTCAATTCATCCCAAATCATCATCATATCAGCTCTCGGACGTCCACTGTCTCCTGCCCACATAAGCCTCCATTGCCTAGCTCACAAGGTCGCACTTATTGGTCACTTGAGATGCACTCTCGAGGAGCTATTGACTATTATATACTTTGTATGTTATATTTATAACCGCGCGCATACATTATGAACAGAACCTACGTAGTACATATGTAGAACAGTGTGTGAAGCTGAGTTAGGTACCTACCTACATTATGCGACCTACCTGTCTACAACATACTGATAGTAGACATTTCACTATCAGTATTTGTTCTCATGTAGAGTATTATTGATAATCTTATTAACATTTGGAAACCCCGCGGTACTTACCTATATCGTATTTCATCCGTGTGTAGATACCGATGTAGGTATCGATTTCTCCTGTCGGGATTTTGAGACGGGAAAATGAAAATTTCTTTCAACGAATATTTGCAAGTCAACCAGTTATTTGCAATAATATTTTAAAAGTCAAAAACATACATATTTTTCTTTCTTCATTTCGTTTAAAATGATTTGTTTATCCTCGTGTTGGTGAGAGACAATTTCAACTTTTTTGCCACTCGCTTAAAATTACTTGCACCAATTTTATTCGATAAGTTAAAATTGAAAGAAAATAGCACAGCCTTTGGCCGACTACCTACGATACTACTATGTTCAACTCGTAAATAAAAAAAAGGTGTTTAAAAAATCCTATTCATCGTTAATGTATGTAGGCTTTAATCGCAAATAGGTAGCAACTAGATATTAAATAATAATACCTAGTTATATTGGTTGTAGTTCTCGGAGCTAATAGGATAACGGTATAATGCTTTGAATCTGTGTCAAGATCGAGTCGACAGCGTTACCTATCTGCTGGTTCGCAGGTTGTGTAAGGATTCACAAGAAAGGAGGATTTAGAAAGGTAGGTACTAACCACTAACATTCCCCGTTTATTTTTAAATAATAAACATAAAAAGGATTATGTAGCTGATTATGATCTGTATAACAACATAAGCCATTTTTGTCGTAGGAATTTAGAAAAAAATTGTAATAAAATAAATAAAGTTTTTTTTTTAATTTTATCACTATGAACAAGCGTTTGATCACCATCCATCCTGATGTTAAGCAGCGATGTGGTCTACGATGGAGCACACTTGTTCAGAAGGTAGGTACCTATTAACCCGCGACTTGAAGACCTTCAGACTGTACTGCGCAGGAAACACAGACTCCGGCAAGTCGTTCCACATCCTGGCGGTTCGACTATGAAAGTGGACGCAAACCGTTTGGTTCGAGTAAATGGCAAATCCACCTGGTATGGATGACGTCTTGCCGTTCTCCTGGTTGTCCTATTGTAAAAACGCGACGGGGGTATTAGGTTATGCAACTCCGTAGCACATTTGCGTAGTTACTAGTTAACTTTATTTTTTATGCAGGTGATAATGACTGTTGGGGTCTAGGGATATATTTATTAAAAGCGACAGTCAATATACTGCGTGTAAAATGACCCCGAGCAATGGTCTTATTAGAAACGTTGTTGGGCCCATCAATATGAACAACTTTTACTATGGCGTCAATGCGGGAAAACGCAGAAAAAAAATTCATCTCCATACAAAATGAGAGAGCCATCTCTATATACTTAGGTATATCTCGGAGAAAAGGGGTTTCGGAAACGCCTTCTGGTTTAAGGTCGGATTCCTTTTTTTTCTATATGTCATAAATTACCTAATATCAGAAGTACTATATTTTTGAACACGTACGGACTAATTCTTGTATGTTATTTAAATAAGTGTATCATACACAGAGACCGTGACATTCAAGTGAACCTAATAATATAGCTATATTCTTGTGTGAAGGGTAACCGATCTTTTCCTACGTATATCGTATTACAATCCATTTTCTCACTGAGTCATGACATCTGAAGTACCTGGAGGTCTAATGATATGAATCGAATCCATTCTAAACAAACCCCAATTAGTAAGTAAACTACGAACAGAGCGAGTCTATTAGATAATATTAAAGTTTCCCATTCAAAGATTATTGGATATTCTAGACTTTAGGTAGGTACTATTGAAAAGAGCAAATACACTGGGTACTGATTAAGGTCCAGATTATTGAAAAGGGAATAAAGGTTTAGCTTTAACTTATATCATACAGGTTCTACAAGTAGGTATATAGGCAGTACTTTCCGGCTGAGTCAAAAATTGTTCTAAAAAAAAAGACTTTGTATAGCTTACGAGCTTCTGAAGCCTAGATATAAGTATATGAATAGACATTTTGTATGATATTTTTTTATCGATTCTGCCGGGATCTTCCAGAAAAAATGTTACTCCACGCATGCATGTAATGTTGGTTTTGGTTGGTGTTAAAATTGCTGCTTGTATTGCCACAATATGCATAATAAAACTTATACAGAATTCGTGCTAAGAAAGAGATTTCAAAAAAAAATATATTTCAGAGATATTGGCAACTACGCTAGTTTCTGATTCTTCGGATTCGCTCATTGTTTAAAGAAAACTACACGCACTTAACGTCATATAACCACCAAAATCGATGTCGGCATCGCGCTTCAGAACCAGGTAACGTTTGTTTTGTTTACAGTTTTCCGAGCGCCAGAAAGTGACAGTAATAAAGTTTAACTGAAGTAAACTCGATATGACTATTGGCTATTTTTATTGGTAAGGCGGTCAGATTTTGAGAACTGTTTTCTGTAAAGTTACTTAATCTCTCATCCTTCATCAAGTAAAGATTCTCTTGTCCACTGCTGGACGAGGGCCTCCTCCAAATGCCGATAATCGCCACGTTTGGCAGACGGATTGGCGCTTGCACTGGTGTTGTGGTTTAACTGACAGAGAGCGCTGCTGTCCGTCCTTTGGAGAATTCCCTCGGTCGCCTCTTACAATCTGGGCTAGGGTGGTGACGCTTGTATTTTGTTCGCCGTCACCACACGGCTATACCGTCGATTTATATTATTCATATCCCTCACTAGTCATAAACCAACTGACAGATGTCTCTCAGCGGTCAGAATATAACTTGGCTACTACCTATAATACTGAATGCATTTCAATGAAACACTGATGCAAAAACACTAAGTCTTATACAATGGCATAAAGAATGTTGGTGTGGCATGGTGCATTTGTTATTGTTGCAAATTGTGAACTAACTCTTTGTCTTTTCATACATAAGGATTCTTTATGCTTCATAAACTGACGCTTTATGCACAAACAATTCATTTGCACTTCGAGCGGTTTACTGATAACTGCTTCTGTAAATACATTTCTGCAACGTCCTTATTACAAATCTTGTTGTATGTTTAGTTCAATTCTAAATTTACTGTTGTTTCTTCCGAAGTGAAAACGGCAGAATCAGAAAAATATTTAATTACATAATTGATTAAGTAACTCTACCCACATAGATCGTCCATTTCTCACTCTCACGCAATCGTACCCATATAGTGGATACCCTTACAATTATTCCGACAGTATTTTAATGTAAATGTAACTAAGTAATATTTTACAATAGGCGACAAACTGCGAACATCAAATTAGGGTGCTCCCGATCATGTACTGAAATACACATTACATAAGTATATCAGTATATTGTATGATCGGGAAAGGAGGGAGTGGGTTATATACTATATACATACAAACAGCAATGCCATTCCCATTTAGGCGCATAGCAGAAAGGACAAGAACCGAACACATCATGCAAAGATGATGGTTTACGTAGGTATAGATATAAATTCCAAGAATTTCAGTTGTATAATCAACCATTGACTGCGTTTATTTATATCACGAGAAAGAAACCCTCTTCTCGATTCTAGATTGATCTACGGGATAATTGTACTCATTGACATCTGGAATTGAATACGACTGATAGAAATAGATTGAGCACTTAGCATATGTATGGTTCTTCTCCCCTTAATAATGGGATGACACAAGCGAAAAAACCATGGAACATTTTTATAGAAATACTTTTCATTCCGTATTCATCTATTCACAAATTCTGTAGCTGCTCAAGTATACCTTATATAAATTCTGTAGCTGTAATTTTGTATGGAGTTGACAATAGATTTATTTACACAGCATTGTCGCCATAGTAAAAGTTGTTCATTTTGACGATCTCCATAACGTTTCTGAGACCATTGCTCGGGGTCTTTTGACACGCAGTATATGTCCGAGAATCTTTAAATAGATTTTATGATTCCATTGTATTACTTACGAGAGTAGTCCGCACTCTACATCGACTCCTTTCACCCACAGGGGAATTACTTCAAGAGCAATTATTATTAAAGAAGAGACAAATTAATTAGTGAAATTAACCCATTAAAAAATAGAAAAGCTTTCAGTGCATTGATTCCATCATTATTGTCTAGAACTGCACCATCTGTAGCCTAAGAATAATAATCAACAATGAATCTCTATTAGATATCTACCTATTAGGAGTTGTTCATTTAACGTACGTAGACTTTAGCTCCAAGTGGATTGGATTGACACAATACAATTGAGCGCAAAATAATTGAAACAGTTTGTATCTATTATTAGCTTGTTTCTACGGTAGTGTCTTGCGTTACAAGCGCGCCATTTAAAGATGAACTCACACAATGTCGTCTTTTAAACCTTCTCGGGGTGGGCTAAACAAGTACCTTAGCCCACCCCGAGCAAGCAAAATGTCCTCGGATCATCAAGCCTAATATGTTAACTTTGTTAACAATAACGTAAGTTAGACAATGTTACGTCTTTTTCACACATTAATCAACTGATAGGAAAGGACAGAATACTGATTCAGTTGCACCTTATTCTCCTGACAAAGAAATGCACTCTGCTGTGCTCCAGCCACAGATGATACCTAGCATGATAACTGAAAAAAAATATTCATACAGCCCAGATATAATGTGGCGAAACTGCTGCCTACGATACCGGCAAATATGCGATCACCCTAAAGATCCTAGATAAAATATTATTATAACGTAAGAGTGAATATAAGTGGCAATTATGTATAAATCGGTCTATCTTATCATAGCAGTATATCTAATTAATACGCAGCACTGAAGAAGAGTTCACAATAATAAAAGCAACTACCTATTGCTATCTATTTCCTAGGTCAGTAATTAGGTTCGCAATGTCTCGTGAAACAGGGTTACTCAAACTTATTACCCCAACGTACCCTTGTGTAGTACAAGTTCGCAAACGATCACGAACCCCTTAACCCAAATACAATAAAATAAACTACCTGTAGAAGAAAATAAGGTTTGTAATTTGTGACCTAAAAGGGGTTATCGAGGCCGTCGTTGACGGTGTGTGGTACCTAGCACTTATATCCATTACAGTTTACTTAGGAAGAGTCCTAAGAGCTGTACTTATCTACATATAGGGAAGTAATGAGCCAGTATTGGGAAATTAATTAATATTATGTGTTACTATGTCACTTGATATACCTACCTACCGTATTTTGAGACCGCATATCCGTGAAAAAAGTTACACGTCAAGTAATTTATTATATAAGTAATTTATTAATTTTATTCTCTACACGCAACATTTAGCATCTAACTTCGTCACTGTCGAATATTCCTAGGTATTCTAAATACATTATCGGTAAATTACACATTTGCTCGGTGTAGGCAGATTGAACATATTGTGTACATAAGTAACTACTTGAGTAGTTACAAACTCACGATTACAATTCTAATAAAAATATTTAGTTAATGAATACTGCATGTAAAAGAACCCGGAGCAACAGCAATGTTTCCAAAACTATTGCTCGGAGTCCTTTTACACACCATGTATTGATGTTCGTTAGTCTCGCTAAAACTCGAGAACGGCTAAACCGATTTCTCTAATTTTGGTCTTGAATTACACGTGGAAGTCCAGGGAAGGTTTAAAAGGTGTATTTCTTTCAATACACAAGGTACAAATATTTCTACGGCAAAATAAATGTTTGCCGGGACAACTAGCCTTAAAATAAAAAAGATAATGTGATATGCTAATAAAAAGATAATTAAATCAAAGGTTTGCAATAGGTAGGTAAGTATTAATTGCATTTAATTAATTATATTCAACGGTAACATTATATAACGCAATAAAAACAGATTGCAACTAAAACAGAAACCAACTAGGTTTGTAGGTACTAATGCACCTGTACTTGTGTGTACCACCAGTAGCTTGTAATTGAATAGAATCGTCTCGCGTTAGGTAGATAATGTCCACAGAGCTATTATAAACAGGCTATAAACAGCACATTCATTCCTTAACCTCAGCACGAGCAAAAAACCAACTGAAACTGGTTAAAGGCGGTTCCGAGACACTTTCTAAAGCTGAATGAACGTTGATTCAGCGCAATGGAAAATTACCAGCGTTATATTTAGATGAGCCGTACAAAACGATGTTATGGTGATGACGTTCAAAAACTCAGTTCGAGCAATCATGACGAATTGTGTGTCGGAAAGTAACCGACGATGGTTATTAAAAATAGATATTCCCTTTGTTTTCTTAACATTAATACTTACAGGAGGCATATTTTGTAAAATAGACATATTTACAGTAGGTACCTGTAGTGCCGCGTTCTTTTTATTTTTTTTTAACACTACACACACACAAGCGTTTGGCCACCGTTCTTACCTTTCATTCAGCTTCAAAATTCCATATTATAGGTAGGTAGCCTATATAAAAAAATATTAAAATCCCTCAGTTACGTACCTTACAAACATACAAAAATTACAAATCTTTTTAAAATTTATTATACTATTGATATAATTGTAAAAAAGATACATACACCGCCATATTTAGCGTACCTTCATTTGTCCTACCCAAGTGAAGGAAATATAAACGTGAATTTATGAAAATATTAACTACCGAACTAAAAAAAAATGTTGACTAGTTGACGTATATCAACTAAGACCAGTTTGCCCGTATGTGGCATTACATTTGACCAGCTTTTGAGACCTAACTTTAAGCGCAGAAGCGCAGTACCATTTTGGAAGGAATATAGCAAATACCGTTTATTTACGTCTCATACTGAAAAGCTTTATCTACTCTTCGTGTTTTATTGTCGTCATCGGCTAAAATAGCGAAGCTGGTATTTTTTTATGTTTGTAGTAAGTTGCAGCTTTTCCCAGCGTCATATTATATATTCTTATTATATTATAGTAATTCAATAGCTGTCTCCTTGTTTAGCTTAATGTTTATCCCCGTTCCCTAACACACTTGTGCGTATGTGTAGTGGGCGGTGGTACTTCTCCGAGCAACTGATAGTCAGGAGTGGTGCTTCACAGTATTTTTTTAATATTTTCCTTTAGCGTAAACAAGAGCTTTATTACATAAGCCTTAAATTAAAGCAGACATGTAAAGACTACACTCATATGAGCCACTTTTTTACAGAAAAAACTCTTACTCAATATGAGAGAGATACTCATTACAGACTGTATCAAATTTTGCAAAAGACATTAGGAGTGAATTCATCAAAACACCGAAACGGCCGACTGACGTCATCATGAAGCCAGACTTGGCACGGATCTTCCAGACTCCAGCCAAGCGGTAGATACCACTGTGACGACTTGAGGACGACATTTTTTTTATATTTAGATCGTTCTTTAAAAAAAACTACGGATCCCTCCCACATCGGATGTTAGTTTTCAAGAATGCGGGGAACGGTAATTTTAACCTAATACTGTACGGGAAAATGGACCGAATGGGATATTGGGTCAAGGTGAGGTACTTCTTTGAATGGTTAAGGGATTTACCGCAGTGCATGGTATGCTTTCAGAGGTGAAAACACTTTGATAAATATCGTTCTGATAATTTCAGTGATGAGTAATGATACTTCGCAGTCGGCCTAGAAATAAATGGTTATGCGTCACATACGAACTTGGCCTATTTTCTCTCCGCTGTATATTGACAGATAGATAGTAAGTAATTCCATAATGTGTCGGGAATACCCTATCTGATTACCTGTTATTCAGTCATTTTATATTATTGAGTTTGATAGCTATACGAACATAAAATGCTTGTTGTATAATTGTCAAATCGCAAGGGTATTAGTAGCTGATTAGTGACTAGGGCTTCGAGAGTAAAATTTAGTTGTAATGCCATTTAATGCCTTTAATTGGAAGAAACAACTGTTAGTGAGTTTTTGATGTCACAGCACCGAAAAAGTCAAGTTTCTGTTAATGTGTGTATGTTTTTTATAACATCCTTGTTGAGTGAGAATGGGAGTGTGTCGGAGCGAGATACGCTGCGCTGCGCTCTGCCGTCATAAAAAGATAAATAAACCATACAGATACCTACCTAACACTACAAACAGTGAATAAAAAACTTGTTTGTTGACGCCTGTTCGATGTTGGGTATGCTGCAGAGTAGAAGAATCTAGAATACAGAAGCTTTTGTTTCAATATTGTACCTATCTATCTACTTTAAACAGATCCAGGTGGGGAACATACATAAGTAAATGGTGCCTTAAGTACGAGTACCAAACGAAGACATAAAAGCTATAAGGTACCTACTTGCTTGTTGCTAAGCTAGTCCTTATCTACTGATAAGACGGAATACTTTAGAGAAAGGTTTAACGATCGATGCTAATAAAATAATTATAATTGTAAACAAAAAAAAACGACTTCAACCAGTACTAGTTGCCCGCCCTTACGATATATTAAAGTTCCCCTCGGTTTATGGGGTCTGGCATCATCTAACCCTGACTTCCTCATCATGGGACCACATTTGCAATATCTCCTTTAAACAAAAAAAATAATAATCAAAATCCGTTCATAAACGACGAAACTATGAGAGACCAAGATAAAAAAAAACATGTACATGTACGGTACAATTAATTACAGCATAGTCGCTCAATATTTACTTCTTGTTAGAATGCACTTTTCGCTCACTTATCTACTTTCCACAAAAAATATTCGATTACTACATTAGTCACGATTTAATGAACTCTTCCTAATAAAAAGCTGTAGTCAGCTTACCAAATTTTATAGCTCTAAGAGACTGCTGAACTCTACGTTTAACATGTCTTCCTTGTGCATAGCTGCAATAGGTATCGAATACAACATTAACATACCGTCAAGGCTTGACTATAAAACAGTTTTCCTCATGAGAGTTGATATAGATATATGGTCCTATGAACTATTGACTGGAAATAACATACTTAGTTAAGTATACATATAAAAAGTAGGTAAGTAACTGAATTTAGTAGCGCGTAGTCTAAAAACGTAGAGTTATTACAATAAAAAATGCACCTAATGACATTTAAGCGTTTTAATCCTAGGGACGCCCAGATTCTGACTGTACGTCCATAAAACATGTGAAAACATTAATTTACATGGTAAATCCCTGTTTCGTAGTTGAGTTTTGATTTTGAAATCTTATTTGAGTATTCGAGCACTAGATAGATTAGATTAGAATCTTTATGTCGTTACAAATGTTAAAGGTAACACGACTGTGATTTATACTTCTTTAAGCGGATTTAAATGCACACCACGCTTGAATCAATACATTAACAGTTATACATGGCGGAATAACTATTCCGAAAATATTTCAAGCACAAGTTCTCATTTGTAATGTAATATCAAAAAGAGAATAACACCTATAATAACTTTTGTATAAGTGACAGCAAATTGGTTAGATAACATAATATTATAACTGCCTAAGAATAGAAAAGCTCTAAAATATAAAATATAAAGATTTTAGAGTAAAATTTCTTTAGTTTAAATAATACTTTCTGTGTTATTTATCCATCAATAAAGTAGAGTTGTTATATTGTGTCACTTAAAAAATGAACCTTAATCTATACTAATTTAATGAAGTGTATCGATAATTCTTTCAGTAATATAATGCTACATTATCCCTGAGTAACGTAGATATATTTTATCCCAAAAATTCACACGAAATCGAAAAAAACGTGAGTAACTCCACGCGTACAGCTATGTCTAATGAAATACATATGACTTTCGACGACTGTACCTAGTTTCATTTCGCAAGTGAAAAAATCTTTTCATGACATTAACTCATGCTATGTTGTAATTAACCTTTACACGCATCCTGGTAAAATCATAAATCTTAATATATATAAAACAAAGCCGGGGTAGAGACACGTTGTATAAGATAAAAGCTGTCGTCGGTTTTTAATAAAACTTTACACAAATTAATGAGATTAATACGAGTATAATATCCATAAAAATATTACTTAATAGAAATGCTATTGAACCGGTGACCCCTTGTTCACTATATCCTTTGGTCACAGCTGTTATCAGTTAGTTATTGTGTCGTTATCATCGGGGTATTATCAGTATCAGATGTCAAAGTTACACCTGCTCGTTGATGTTATCCTGACACTAACTCAAGTACTTACCTACCTACTTAATATGAACTTCGAACCAAATCCAACCAAATTATAAAAATTAAAATCTAACCCCCTTAGCAATAAACGCGTTGTCACTTATACTTACAACGGTTATTACAGGTCTACTTGAACTGGTTATTCCGTATTCGACATACAACTGGCAAGTTAAGTTGAGCTTTGAGTTTCTTCGAAATAGCAATTCCGCCATTATTAGTAAGGCCCTAAATGTTTTGCTGTGCACAAAAATCGTAGACGGTTGGACTATTTTCTCTAATTAATTTTTTTGTTGCGTTCATTAATATATATGAGGAAAAGAATATGAAAGAAAATTGTTCGGGAAATTATACCTAATAATTAATTAACGTTACACCCAACATTTATTTATGGTAATCTTGTAATAACGCATTTCGTTGTAGCTCGCCTCTGAAGGCCTTTGTCCAGCAGTGGATGTCAGTGGGCTGACATGATCGCTTCTTTAATGCAGAAAACTAGTTAAAAATTTATGTTTTGTTTCAAGTTATGTATGGTCTACTTAGATCGTTTGTATTGTGAAAGAGAAATCAGTGCATATGTTATGTTTGAGACGCATTTGTCAGGCATGACGTGCCTGCTGGTCTAGAGGTCAGCATGCCTCTAGGATCGTGGGTTCGATTCCCACCGTTGACAGTTATTTAGGTAGTGTGATGAAAGATTTGTTGTTGCTGTGACGAGAGAAGAGATTAAAGAATCTGGGTGTTTTTCTCTAAATACATACATTACCGATGACAAAAGAAACCACAATCAGACTATTATTTGAACCGGAAAACTAATAACCAGACGTAACCATAGGCATTTATGTCTTAGGTATAATCGTCGCAATAAACAAGGAAACACCTATTTTTCTTATATTGATCAATTGGATAATTGGATCTGTTTACGGGTGTATAATTATCGACTATGTACCTCTGTTGCCTCTATAACTCTACAGAGCTTTATCAGACTACTCGTATACCTATACCTTGTATCTATACGTTGTAAAACACAAAAATAGAAAAGGATGACATTCCACAAAAAGCATGATAAATGTTTAACAGTTTATTTACAATCATCGGAAGAAACCATTATTATCATCGCTTGTTTTTCTTTCCCTGGTTTTTTTTATCGTCTAAAGAATGATGCGTCTGTTATAAGCCCGATAATAACGTCATTCAAACCCGAAAAGTTCAGCTCAATGACAAAGATTTGTTTTTTATCGTATCGGTGTACCAATCCCATCCCTTTATCTCCGTAGGTACCTGCTACGCGCAAATCTCGGATTTGCGTACTGCACACAGTTCGTCGACCCGACGAGGCCTGTCTCTCCGCAACCACCTCCATTCAGCATCGCCTTAAACTCGCACCGCCAATTCTATGCCGACTACATAAAGCACATAATTCAATGAAACATGTGTATCTACTGTTACTGTACGTGCACTGGTGAGTGGCCTAGGTTAGTTGGATATTACCATTGTAAGGTGATATTCGACTGAGAATATTTTTCACTGGTAAAGTGTCAAGTCAGATACTAACATGAAGATGTCGACCTGGCCATATCTTGGGATACCTGATCCGTTTGCAAGCAAGCTACATAACCGGCTGGCTCCATGGAAATTTCCACGGCACTTGCCTGCTCAGATGAGAGTCCATTGCGAAAACAACTGCAGAAGGATACCGCGAGTAGGAAGGTATTAATTCTAGCCTATAACTTGCTGTTACCTCTACTAGCTGTATGACCTTCCGTGTTGAAATTGATTGAGGATTGCATTTTTTTATCATAATTTTGTAATGGTAGTAGAGAGAGAATTCTCGTAAACAACTAGGAATAAAAAAAATCTAGCTAATTATATTTTAGATAGCTCTACTTACAATGAAGAATATTATGCTGACTCTATGCATTTATAAAGTCTGTTGTATTCTTTATTTTGTTTTTGTTCGTCTCTGTAGCAGACATTTTAGACTAAAATCTGACCTTGTAGGTAGGTAAGCATACCGGAGTCTCGACAAGTTATACCAAAGTGCTATTTGGAATTTGCTGTATAATAATCTTGCTAATAAATTTGTTACAACCATGTTTAAGTGTAGTCAAACAAAAGCAAATGGAATGACATCACCGCTGAGCATTTAGGCATCTAGCTTGAGTAATTGAAAATAATATTGTCACTTATTGTGTAATTTTCATCATGTCATTATAGGAAACTTTTTGGAGAAATCCTTATGAATAACTTGACGCCACGGATAGCGGCGAGGATATCTCTTATCGGCTAAAACCCCAAGAGAGCCATCTTTGGCGCATCGGGAAGGAGGTCCAGGGACCACCCGAACGAATATCATCTCTGCCTACCCCTTTAGAAAACGGGCATGACATATGTATATGTAAGTCCTATTATTACTAAGCGCGTATTTTTAAAGTAATCAAAGTAAATACATTTGATACAAATATATCGACATTGTATTTACTTATGCTAATTACAATAAATAAACATAGTATATATTTAACCTATGTAGGACACTGTCCACAGCAATGCATCAAATTACGTCTGAATTTTCAATTTATAGTCTTAAATAAGTACTATTTTTCGTACTTTGTGTACGAGGATCTATCTATCTAGTACCTACGTACCGTCGACCAAATAAGTGATATATCATTTTTGATGACACTTCCCATGTCTAAACTGTAATTTAAGTCATAAAGATTTTATAATGTTCGGAAAAAAATATTTCTTGTTTAATTTGAGTTACCATAACTTTTCTTTACTTCTTTGAGAACAGGTGGGTAGTAGAACTTTTATTTTAAACTAGTGGACCTGACAGACGTTGTCCTGTCTTAACTATTAATATGAATATCTAGGGTGGTCTGTGCCCAGCAGTGGATGTCATTTTTTTCTTTCATAAGAACCTTCTCCTGTCATTAATAAACACCACAAAGAAAGAATTAGCGAAATCGGTCCACCCGTTCCGGAGTTATG
>SJJU01001732.1:0-48159 GCA_012932125.1 Conopomorpha cramerella | reverse complement strand
TAGTGGACGCCCCGCGATTTCATTCGCCTAGTTTCAGTATTTCATACAAACTATAACAACCTCTATTTCGAGCCATGACTGCCAACTTATCGTAGCCTTAAATATTTTTCAACTTACAAGACACACAGATCTAAAATTTTAAAGAAAACTATATTGACATATGATGTATAAAAAAAATATTTAATGCAGTATGAAGCGTTACAGTTAAAAACGCCATTTGAGATGAAAAACACAATTTGACGCGTCCCACAGGATAGGGATAAAAAGTAGCCTATGTCCTTTCTCAGGGTCTAAAGATTGTCTGTGCCAAATTGCGTCAAAATGGGTTGAGAGCTGTAAGCGGGAAAGCGTAACAGTCTGACGAACAGACACAGTTACTTTCGCATGTATAATATTAGTAGGGATTTAAGTACCAACCTCACGTATAAGGAAGCCCTGAATACATCGAGCATAATTATATTGTCTTGATTATTGTCTATAGACGGTGACGTACGTACAAGATAATAATTCTTATCACTATTTATCAAAATAAATCAAAGCCATTAGCATAATCAACAGATTTATTAAAATTCATTACATTTCAACTTACACTGATTATATTAGATGATATAAATACCATATTATTATTTTATGTCCGAAAATGTTTTATGATTTGCACTCAAGTCTCTACATTCGTAAAGATATCTAAACAAGTATGTAGTATTTTTGTAATTATTACTCACAGGGAAAATATATTTCATGTTAAAACATATTATTTACCTCGAGTAATGAACATTGACATACATAATTTGTTAGTAATCAATCGATCTTGCTTTGTTTAATGCTAAGTACCTAGATATAAGAAAGCAGACAAAA
This sequence comes from Conopomorpha cramerella, assembly GCA_012932125.1. Taxonomy (NCBI): domain Eukaryota; kingdom Metazoa; phylum Arthropoda; class Insecta; order Lepidoptera; family Gracillariidae; genus Conopomorpha; species Conopomorpha cramerella. The sequence continues at coordinate 47,304 of SJJU01001732.1, read as the reverse complement.
TAAACTATGTATACAACATGGCAGTTTCGCCACCTGCAATATTTTTTCCAGGTCTTAGGTACCATTAGAAGAACCCACCTTTTGAAATATAAACAAGCATGATTAAAAAAAAACATGATTGGTCTGAAATGTTTCATGAATAGTGAGTAAATGGGCTACTTTGAATGGACTTTAATATAAAACGATACCAAAGTAACAATGCTAAGTCTCAATATGATATACGAAAATCATATAGTCTCAGTTTTTGCAGATCTCGAAAATGTCACCTTGTACATGATATATAAAGTATAATCAGATACATACACACATAGCTTCACGCCTGTCCCTCAGAGGGGCAGGCAGAGACAGTAGACCTCCATCTGCTAGGGTTCGCATTAAACAAAACCGTTTAAACAATTTAACATTTCTTTTAAAGTCAAAGAGTAGAGGTATGTATGGGATCTAGGGATAAGTCAGACTATTTAATTAGACCCTTGCCCTTGAATATATACGTCAAATAAAGGTAAGACATCATATTATCATAGGCTCATGTGTTGTAACCAAATCAATCACATTATACTTGCGTACCTAATCTTTATCATGCGTGGAAATCTATACGTACTAATCAATTTAAAAAAAATGTATGTAGCTGGACAGAAAAGTTACTGGAATGTTAGTATATTGTACTGAAATTATCGATAACATGTAATAAATATAGTGAACATAGATGCCCATAGCAATAAACGAGGAATAACTATTCCGAAGGTATACCAAGTTTAAATTGTCTATTGTATGACAGATGTGGGATAACCACTTGTAATAACTTATTGCGAAATAAGTTAAACCGCGTTTATTAGTGATCATGGATATGAATGTATTTTATCATACTTTATTATTCTATCGGCCGCTGGCCCATTTATGTTTAAACTTCCTGTACAACCATCACAGACTCTCAAGTACTAGTGGCACTAGAAACAACCTACGTTCCGACACTCGGATGTTGGTTTCACTTGCCCCCGGGCCATGGCAGGTAGCTGCCCCAACCTTTTGATGAATTTGGGTCTATACCTGAAACAGATAAAAAAAGTTTAATACAATCTTCACAATTTTAAGACACTGAAGTGTAAGTAAAAAAAGGTTATTTCAGTTATTATTTTGAGTTACTGTAAGGTGGTGAATACTTAAAAGTACAGTGAAAGAGTTCTTCCTTATAAATATTTTCATAACATTTGACAATATATCTACAAAAATATTGAGATTACCACGCCATTTCTAGTAAACGGAGTCCTTGACTGTTAAGTACAGTAGTAGTAAATTATTATTCCCGCGCAAAAAACCTTCACGTCATTTTAATGAACTAAAAGTTTTGAACTTGGTTGTCATAAAACGTCATTACATAATTACGATGAATGGTAGATTGATCTGCACCGTTTGGGATACCTCGATTTGGCCAAGTCTCATAGTAATTCACTAGTACTGTAGATACCTATCAATAAAATACGCACTGATTTAATACTAAAGTATTTCTAAAATTATTGCTGACATTTCCATTCCGGATACAAATGTCAGTGACGTCATTCTGCACCATCGACCTCTAGACACCGCGTGACAGCGAAAATGTTCTGGCTATACATCGCATAGTTAGAATAAAAAGGACCCAATACCAATACGAAACATGTCGATTTTGTAATTTAAGTTTCGTATCTGTTATGTTAAGGTTCAATTTCAGAAAATGACATATTTTATTTTGTGCCACTTTTGTTCTAACTGTGCGGCATATCCTAGTTCGCTATTCGGCGGTCGCCCAATTACGAGTGCCCGTGGCGTGAGTGAATGACGTCCGACTACAATACCAATCATCGGTTTGACCACGCCATTATCATTTTCATTTAGTTGTCAAAATTGTTTTGATATGAAATGTAGAACATTCACATCATGTTATTCAGAAAGTTAGAACAGCGATAACGCAGGGCTAATATAAAGCGCCAAATACGGATAAACCAGTCTAAGTTGATATATGTCAACTAGTTAGCCAATGTTTTATTTTTTTATGAATACGACGGTAAAACTCTAGTTGTTGTAAAGTCGACGTTCGGCAAGTTATAAAATAGAGTAATAGAACTGGCGTAGGGGTTGACAGGTACCTAACATTATTGATAATGTTAAATTTTTTACCCGGTATTACAGCGCGACTTAACCAAAGATAAGCTTTAAGCTTACCTTCGTTGATTGCTCGACGTTCAGACAACAGTTACATGTGCCGCGCCGTAATACGCGGCTTAAACTTTTAAAGTACAGCGCGTTTCTTTAATAAAAAATAGAATTATTCTGATCTGGCACAAATTTAAACTACAACATGTTTGGCGAATTAGTTTTCTCCGATTTTGTGACGAGGCAGGTCTTACGATATGGTGGATAAAGTGAAGCGCTCTGTACAAACGTACGGTGCGCCCCTGCACAAGAATACATGTCTGACATGGGTCTAGTGATCTGGACCGTTGTTCTTGAAATACGGGGTAACTAGCGTGTCAAACATGTTTTGATTTTTTGGTTATGTTGTTTGTTTTCGTTAGAAACGTGCGGTAATGATACTAGCCAATAATTTAATCAAACAGTTACTCAGACGTGGTTAAGTAAGTAACGATTTCACGAAATAATAAAATACATTTAGGTATGTCAACAGCATGCAGAAGCGAATGGAATCTCGTCGAGCAATTTTACATTAATTCTGAATTACAAGGATCAAAATGTTTCGCGAAAAAACTTGTAAAATAAATAAATATTTTGTGAATAAATAATAGAATAATTAGCCTACAATAATGGTTTATTGTCCATTTTAAACGTAGAGCTGGTGCTCTACGTTTAAAATTGACGAATGGAATATGTGTATGTGAACCTTTGGCGACGGCGTGCAGGTTGGCAGTCTCCTCGGGCGTGAGGGTGAGGATCTTCTGCAGCACCGGCACCAGCCGCTCGCGCTCGTCGCCCGCCGGCAGCGTTAGGAACTGTGGGAGACGGTTTATGTATTCAATGAGGACAACGTCATCTGTGGTCATTTCAGTAGGTGTCGCTGCTGTCGAACGTTAGTGTTATTACCAGCGCCATTTTGAACGTTATCTATTCCTCATTCTGTATGTATCAGGCGAAACTATTTCTAGATGTTTTGTCGTTCCTTCGTAACGTAAAGAATACGTAAAGAAGCATGCATCACGAAGATAATAAGAAATGTATTGAAAGGAGGTATAATACGTCCCCGGTTTGGAACAGATACTTTTGTTGGCTAAAAGATCCAAGAAGAAACTGGCATCTTTTAGGGTCGAAATACAGTCTACCGACAAGGCTTTGTATTACAATAAATGCAATTCACGCCTTTTAATCTCCTAAGCGGGGTAGGCGGAGATGCTTGCTAAGCAAATGCTCACGGTTCACCAAGAGTATTAAGCCTAACATGACAGGCCTATCGCCGGTACGTGCACACCTTGTAGTTTGCGGTTTTCAAAGCGATATTTTCCTGTACCATAATATATGCGTAGCGTACATAGGGCTCTGAAAAGGAGACACATTAGTACGCCTAGTACAGCCGGTCTCGAACCCATACTGACCACTGGGCCACGGGCGCACTGTACATTGTATTATTAGTTGTATATTGCACATTATACATGAAATGACCTTCATAGTGACGTTCTTCATGTACTCAGCGTTGTGCGCGTGTTGCGTGCGCTCTATGGAGCCGCGCGCGCGCCGCACCTCAGCCTTCAGCAGGTCGTTGAGCTGCGACAGTCGCGCGCACTCGCGCTCGCACTCCGCCAGTAGCACTGTCACGTGTTTCACGCTGCGAATAATATGTTACGCCTTTATACCCAATACTTCCCTTAACTGTTCCTTTTTAAAGAAAAATTGATACGTAACATCAACATTTGGCCACCATCCTGCTTAACATTAGGCAGGACGGTGGTCAAACGTTGCTTGACAGTTTGTTCAAAAGGAACTGATGAAAAGACTACTGGGAATGGACAATGACATTGCTAATAACGTCGGAAAAAAATATTGGGTAGAAAACGTCACGTGAATGCAGATGGCGCTGCGTACGCTTGACCCATATGAACTACATAATGAAATTGAGGTAATTTGTCAAATGTACTCGTTGTAACAATCGATTAACTTAAACGTGCTTTTTGAACCAGGGAAACTAGCGCTATTTCGTTTACGAGTTTTCTTCCCTATTCCGAAGATACATATCGCACAGTTAGAACAAAAGTGACACAAAACAAACTGTGCCATTATATGAAATTGAACCTTAACATAAAAGATACAAAACTAACATCTAACTATGCGAATTATACTAAGCTCCACTTAACATGTCAGTTATAAGTCAGAAACGGAATCAACAGCGTGTACCTAAGAACAGCGCGATTATTAGTCCTTAACAACTTACAGGTTATATAACAATAATGAACTCTACGCGACTTCGGGGCGCGAGACGGAAATTGAACGCGCGATCAATCATCAATATCTCAATTCAGTTTGACAAAACAATGTGTATTCTAAGGACCCTTGAACAGTGATGAAAGTTGTTCCATTTACTGTGAACTGACAGAAATACTTTGATACTCACCGTTGCTGTTGTGCCGTGAGCTTCCTCCTCAAATCGGCGGCCTCCTGCTCGGGCGATAGAGCTAACACTGACGCGTCCAGCAGCGGCTCATCGTCCGGAACGCCCTCCTCTAATAAACGGTCGAGTGGCACCGGAGAACGTCTACTACCGGCCGTAAGGAACGACTTGGATAGAGGTGGTGAGGGCGCAGATTCTGAGCCCTGTGAAAATGGGGTAGAAAACTCATGAACTAATGGCGCTAGTATAGCTTGACCCAAAATAGCATGATTGGTTGATCGATTGTGACTACAAGGTCATGTGACATATTGCCTCACTGTCATTGGTCCATATGGGTCAAGCGTACAAAGCGCCACCTGCATTCAGCTTTGCGTTTTCTTCCCTATTAACGGATACGTTAACTAGATGTTCTTTAAATGCGTATGCGTCAGCGACACTGGAACTACGTGTTATTTGTATGTAATACGACCCGCAGTTTAATTCGGGCTCGCAGTTTAACTAATAATAAAAAAATGGCGGTTACGTAGAAAACTTTTCATTTTCGAGGCTAATAAGAACACATTTTGTACATTTTTTCTTTTCGTAATATATCATAATGTATACAATAACCTGAATAAAACTTTGGCAGCAAGTGAGAGTACACTTTCGCTTTGATTGATAAAGAATTAACGCAATTACCAACACAGAAATACAATATAATAAGACTACTTATAGTTACTTGTTGATATAAATGATACATCAACAAGTAAACTTATTATTATTATTATTATACTAGAATTTTTAATTCAAGATACTACTAATGACAATGGACACTTCCTATACCTACAATATGATACTTTATTTCTATATAAATTAAACTGAAAATTAAATATAATCAGTTAAAGGTTTTCATCGCTTAAAAATTATATTATGAAAAAAAAATCTAAATTGATTGCAACAGAGTAAACAATTGTGTGAATGGGAACTGTCGAATTAACCTCGGATTAAAGATTACAATAGTACTTACTTCACCCTCTTCTCTCGGTAGCATAGAGACGTTGATATCCATCTCGCCGTCGCTGTCTTCCTTAGGGATAACTTGCAACATGTACTGTTGGTTTCTATTGGCTGCGTCCAGGTTCCTTTGCGACGTCATCTGCTCTTGCGCAGCCGTCAATTGTTTCTTTAACTCTTCAGTTTCTCTCTGCAGACGTGTCTCGAGATCGGATATTTGTGTTTTGTAACACTGCGTTAGTGTTGAAATCTGTGAAAAGATTTCGAGCAACATTATTATTGACTTATTGACTCCACGTTTTACATTGCAAAAGCTTGTTGAGGATAAGTATTTTTAATAATAATGAAAAATACAACTGCTGATTTGAACTGTTCTACTATTGAACTATACAAAACATACTTATAATGACTCCATTGTACACAATTCAGATTACATCAGTTATTTTTTTTCATGAAACTACAATTATGTATATGGTGTACTAATAAAAAAATGTTTTGCCTTAAAGGGAAGTCGGAAATCGAATACCAGGACTGCTACAGGAAGTTTGCTTTGTCACTAGGAAAAGCATATTGTAGGCGTTGGATGTTCCCAAGCACTGGTAGTGTTATTTTCTGAGCGCTTCCATAGAGGCACTAAGCTGTGTGTGACTCCGGTATATTGTCGCGAATTACTTGAGTACTTAAGTCGTGTAACAGGCCTTCGGGCGAAAAACATTTGAGCTGACCGTTCGTCGGACCGTCTGCGGTACGGTAGTGTCGAGGAAGTTAGACATACATTGATTAGCTATATTAATCAATGTATGTTAGTAATGTATGCCCGACGTTTCGACACAGTTACATGTGTCGAAACGTCGGGCAAACAACGAAGGTAAACTGAATGCTTGTCTTTGATTAATCTTCGCGCTATAATACCCGTTTTAAACATTTAATATCATGTCAGTGCGCGTTTCCTTAACTCTTTAACGGGCGGAAGTTTTGTTTGAAATTAATTGATTTAGACTCTATTTTAACGGACTAAGGTTCAAAATTAAGTGAGATCTATATTTCCTCTGCCTTGTAAAGGGTTAAAAAATGAATTGATTAGCTATGTCTGTATATGGAGTGAAACTTACCTGTACTTTGTGCTGGCTTCGTTCGCTGTCGAGCTGAGCGGCGAGCTTGTTGAGGTCGGCCTGCAGGCGCGCGGTGCGCTGCGCGGCGCGGGCCGCCTCCGCCGTCGCCTCGGACGCGCGCCGCCGCTCGCCCTCCGCCGCCGCGCGAACCTCCGTACACTGCTCACTAGAACGTTTCAACACAAAAATACATCCGACAAACGAAGCACTGAAAACAACCTAAGAAAAGAAGAAATACAAGAGTGACAAGAAATCATATTAAATATTCAGCACTCACACGCTATAACGACCCCTCCAAAAAGTACTAACTAACACCTATAAAGAGCATTGGAGGAACTCTGGTTTTTTTAAACTATGTCAAACAACTATTTAGCCTTTTTTATAAGAGGATAATCTATCTGTTGCTGTAGCGTTTAAAGTAAAACGTGTCGTCGGAAAAACCTATTTTTTATTCTGGAACTTCTTGGTAAAAACGATAGGCAGATGGAGTGACTGTAGACAAAACTTTCAGTATAACTCAATATTGTTCACCGGGTGTATAGGCGCGAATATAATCAAAGACAAGCTCGAGCTTACCTTCGTTATTTTACTCGACGTTTCGACGCATGCGTCGTGGTCACGAGTGGACTCAAAACTTTCAGTACTTTAGAATCTTTTTTATCGTTCAATTCCTTACTTAATTAACCACCAAATGTGTATAGTTATCAAACAAAATAAATTACTACTATCCTTAACATATCTTGATTTTGTAAAACTTACTTAGAAGCATTGAATTTGACAGTCAGTTCTTCTATTTGCGCCTTGAGAGCGGCCACTTCTTCTTTCATCTGCTCTTCTTGACTGTGGTCCACCGTCTGATTCTGACGCAGGACTGCTTGCGCTCTTACCTGTGATTGCCAATATTTACAAAATAATTACATGACACTGACTACTTACTGCCTTACGTAATTTACATGTAACACTTATCTCCGCCGAATGATAAATGGTTTGGTTTTAAATTCTGTTTCGATTATCATATACTTCAAAATCACTAGTCTGGTGTCTTTGATTTTGGAGGTTAAAAGGATAATAGGCATTAGTTTATTTTCAATTTTGGACATTAAACTCCGGAAGAAAATATATTTTGACTAACTCATATAATAATCAACACACAAGTAATAAAATAAGAAAACATCAGAGGTCTCACAAGTTTTCAACACGTACCTTGTAACTCGAATATTCAGTCTTCAAATCTTCTAGTTCTATATTCGTAATCTTAAGTTTTTCTCTCAAATCAGCACATGTAAATTCGACTTTTTTCAGTTTGTTGTTTAAATCCGCCTTTTCTTCTCCCAAAACCATAATAACCTTCTCCTTTTCAGTAAGCAATGCTGTCGTTTCTAAGTTAGAATCTTCGCTTTTTCTTTTCTCATTTTCCACATCTTTTTCAAGTTTCGATATGAGATCGTTTTTATTTTGTATTATTTCGTCTTTGTCTTTGGAACTTTGTATAACTTGTTGAAGTTCCTCTTTGAATAATCTACTTTGTGTTTCTTCTGTTTTGATTTGCTCCTCCAGTAGTTTGATTTGAGTCTTCATCGCGCGAATAGTGCCTTCTTGGTTATCTATAGTAGACTCCATCTAGAAAATAATATAATACGGGTAATTTTACATAAGGTCACCTGAACCCAAACTAGGATAGAGTTATATATAATTGTGTGCATCGCGTTGGGCGCCCACGCATTAGTAGTCGTTTTTGACAGTCGATGAATTCAAAATGTACGAGCGCCCGAAACTACGCGCCGCGTGTTCTTAAATGAGGCCTTATACCGTTGGCGCTAATGGCTCTTCCGATTATAAGTACCCGACCACTGGACCTCAGACGCGCAAAAAAATAAATAAAACAGATTAAAATATAGAATTCACCTGAACTATTTTCTTTTTGTTTTCCTCCATTTTAGTGGTCAACTCCTTCATGGATCTCTCGTAGTCTTCCATTTCTAGACTAAGTACGCTTTTTTTCTTTGACTCTCGTCGAGCTTTTTCAAGATTTTCCTTTGTTACTTTATGTGACGCGACCTCGGCTGTTAGTTGCTGAGATAAGGCTGCTAATTCAGCTGTAATAATTGACAATGATTTTCGTACGCGGTAGTCATAAAATAATACCATCAGTCATAATGGGGATTTTCTTTGACTTTTTTCTGACAGATTTTGGGGCGGAGAACTGTCATTACTGTCAAACTTTGTTTGGAAAGTATGACAGTAATGACAGTTCTCCGCCCGATAATCTGTCACAAAAACGTCAAAGAAAATTCCCCATTATTTTCCGATAATTTCATCCTCGATCAACATAATTTTACACATTCTCAACATACCTTTAAGTTTTTCAACTTCGTTAGCAGTTACAGTGGTTCCTTCTAACGCCTTGTTCAGGGTTTGTATTTTTCTTTCCAGTTCATTTACTTCGTCTTTACTGACTGCTGGAGCGTGTCCATCAACCGAATCGACGGCTTTTACTATAGATTGTTGTTCATTTAAAAGTTTCTCGAGCCTTGTCTTATCTTGCTCAGCGTTTTGTAACTGAGCCATGGTTTCGTTCAGTTTCTTTTTAAGTTTTAAAGCAAATATTCTTAATTTACCGTACCTGTAAGATATCGTTATTAAACGAGGAGTTTAAAAAAAAACAATCGGTCAAAGATATTTGATTTGATTGTTCGTCTTCGGACTCGCTCTTTTGTAGATCTTCTTTTTTAAAGAAAACCTCAGGTTTGAACTATATTTTGTAGATAATATTAATGAAAGCTATAATGTAAGTATGTAATAGAATCGATTAGAAAACAATCTATATTTTTTAAATATTAAGATCTAAGACTTTTTAATGAGTAGAAATGCTATAAAACCTAGTTATGGGTAAAATGTAGACTACTTATTTGGTTGAGGTATATACATACTTTTCTTCAAATGACTCATCAAGGTCTTTCATTCTTGAGTGTTCTTCTGCTTTGGATATAGTTGATGTTGACATGTCATCGTTGGGTAAATCGGCTGACTGGTGTTGTTTTAATTTGTCTATTTCATCTCTAAGTGATGCAATCAAAGCTTCACTTTCTTCTAGTCTCTTAATAGTGAGGTTCCTTTCGTTCAGTGCTTGTTGCGCGTTAACTTTATTGTCTTCAGATATTTCTTCTGTTTTAGCAATCTTTTTAAGTAGTTCTTCCTTTTCTCGATTGACGTCATCGCGATCTTTTTCTAACGTATCTATTAGACCTTCCATTTCCGCCACAGCTTTTTGTAGTTTAGAAATAGCTTCACCACGTTCTTTAAGAACTTGGTTTATTTCCTTCATTTCATTTAGTAATTCCGTGTTCTCTGTTTTGTATGCGACCATTTTTGATTTTGCCTCTTCTAGTTCTAGAATTATGGCTTCAGCTTCTTTAGTCTTGGCGCGAGATTCTTTCATTTCAGCTAACAGAGACGCATTTTCTTGTTTATAAGCAGCAAGTTTTGTTTCTAACTTTACAATATCAGCTTGCAAAGACACATTAAGGTCCGACAGTTGCTCATCATCTTTTGGTTGCTCCAATGATAATTTCAATGTTTCGACTTCTTCTTTCAGTAGACCATTTAAGTCGAGAGTATTGTCATATTCCTTTTTCAACAATTCAAATTTTTCTCTTAAAATGACCAGCTCACTGTTCGATTTATTGGCTTCCTCTTGCTTCTTCGAGTTCATTTTATTTCGGAGAACATCTCTCTCTTGTTCTAGTTCTTCACATTTCTGTTGCATTTTGAGAATGTCAGATCTTAATTTTATTAGTTGATCATTTAATTGATGATTTAAGCTTTCCAATTCTTGAAGTTGATCTTTAACATTACATTTTTCTTTAACTAACGTGGCCTTTTCACTTTCCAGGGCTTTTATTTGAAGAAGAAGATGTTCATGTTTTTGTGTGGACTCTGATGTAGACTTTTGTTCAAGTTTCTTCAGCAAATCACGGTTTTCATTTTGTAACCTGTGTACTGTGTTGTTAAGAGTATTGTTTACATCATTGGTTTCGTTTAATTGGGCATTGGCCGATTTCAGTTGCTCTCTGGTTAATGTATTTTCTGTCAGTAAATTAGACTGAGAAATGTTTAACTCTTCATTGACCCCTTTCAATGAAGAGATGCTACTTTGAAGCTCGGCATTTCGGCTTGAAAGCTCGGTAACTTGCTGTTGTAGACTTGACAATTTGTCTTTATCCTGTGGAACTGTAAACTCAGTTATCTGCTTTTCGAGTTCATTCAGTTTCACTTTCAGAGAACTGTTCTCTTGAGACATTTGGTTTATTTGTTGGTCAAGATATTTTGATGCTTTTATTATTTCCGATTGCCACTTAGGTATACTCTCAGAATAATCTTTAACAGTTTTGGTGAGAATATACCGTGAATTTTTTAGCTGTGTTATGCATTGAGCACATTTCAATATTTTATCTTTATAACTCTTCAACTTCAAATTTAGTTTCTCTTTTCCTTCTTTTTCTTTACTATACATGTCAGTTACTTCTTTTATTTTGCCTTCGGCAGTGTTTATTGATGTCACATAGTTCTTATTTTCTTGTTCTGTAATTTGTAACGCTTTTTCAAGTTCCATAAGTTTATTTTTCAATTCTTCTATCTTTTCCAAATTATCAGCTGAATCTAAAATAAATTCCAAAATCAAAATCTTCTGTGTTAAGTATTTATAATATTATTGTATAATGCTTTGGTAACTGTGGACTTTGAACTGAATGCTTGTGAATCTCCATATAAGTATGTGAATACTGAGTGTGTGATACAAGTTATGTTGGAAAAGGAAAGTAAGCAGAGTCCTTTTCATTGCATGTATCAGTGTATCTGGACGAAAAATAAATTTCATCTCTCTCTTCAAACAAAAAACATGGCTGATCAAGTTTATATGGGGAGATCAAATGAACCTAATAATTCAAACCTCCTAAAACGGACTATAGTGTCTGTGGACACAGTAGATGGCTTTCTACAAAGCTTTAGTTACTAATTTCCTTGAGATGTCATTAGTCTAATGTTGCCAGTGTAAAATTATTTTAAATGGTCATAGTCCCCAGTCTGCATAAAACCCTTTGTTTAAGCAATATTGATATATAAACTCTATATATCCATAAAACTCTCACTTATGAAAAATGCATTTGCATTAACTCACTATAGACAACTCCTGACAAAAAGTCCCTATCTAAATATATGTGTATTACAATACTGATATAAAACTCAAACAATAAAATGAAAAAAATAATGTCAGTAAATTATGCATTTTTTTCATATTTTTTTAAAATATAAGGACACTAGAATAACATCTATGTTTCACAAAGAAGAATAGTAGTGATGGGAGTTGCCATTAAAACTAAACAGACTTTTCATCTCTTAAAAAGAACTTATGCACATAATAATAATTACCTCCACTGCCAACCTGAGCCTCTATCTTTTGCAGCTGCTGTTGTTGCTCAAGGCCTATTTTATTAAACTCTACAATTTGAGACTCTAACTCTGCTAATTGACTCAACAACTGTTCATTTTCTTCCACAAGTCTGTTGTTCTGCCTTTTCAAGGATATCATCTCTGTATCCATGGTGGATAATTTAACCAATAAATCAGCATGTTTATGATCTTTAGCTACAAGTTCATTTTCATGTTTATTCACTTTTTCTTCTAAAGTTTTGCACTTTGTGCTCAAAGATTTCACTTTACTTTGAGCTGCATCTAATTCTGTTATATAGTTGAGCTTTTGCTCAGTCAGAGAGTCAACTAATTCTTGTAGTGTTTTTACATTTTCTTTATAGGTGTTTTTTTCAGAATCACATTTTTCTAACTGCAATTTGTGACTTTCGATTTCTGATTGTAAATCTGAAAAACAAAATGATTTTTCATTGGTTATCCAGGCATGAAATATTTCTGTATAGAATATGAAGATAACAACTAGTTACCTGCTTTTGCTTGTTTTGCTTTTTGTGCAATGCTTAGCAAGCCTTTACATTTTTTTATTAATTCATCCTTATCCAACTCTTCAAAAGTGTTCCTTTTTGCTGCTTCGTCTTGGCCCTGTATAAAAATTAAAATAGTTACCTATACAAAACTACATTAATTCATCAGCTTATATAATAGAGAATATGATTGGCTATGCTACTAATTAATTCACTAAAAAATAATTTTAATTAAGTATGACATTCTAACTCCATAGAGAAAGGATAATAGATCGTGAAGAATGTGTACCTCTGGTACAAGCTGTAAGCCTTCATGTGAATTGTACTGTTTTAATCGTATTTGATACTGCTATCATATACGTTTCGTGTATTATAAATTTGCATCAGAGGTCCAAGGACTTCTAAATTGGAAATTACCAAATTCAGCTGGTGGAAAAAATACAACAATATGCATTACACTCACCGACATCTTAGTGGTTCATTATTTTATTATATTACATGCATTACTATGTACATTTAATAACTCGTGAAGCCGATTCTATGTGGCTTGATTATTTAAATTCAGCAAGACGTTTTAAACTAAGTGTGAACAAAAATCACAAATATCCTCAAAATAATCGCTACTATTTACGACATCACATCATATCAATCAGTATAAACGTCAAAGTTGTCATTTAATTTGTAGGTATGGTGGATATATTTCATCTATCTTTTGCCTTGTACGATTTATAATCAAAGTCTAGAAGAAGTGACAGCTAAAAGAAAATTTTAATTGTCTATGATTTACAGTAATGGCGGCGGCCCTACCAGTCATAGCAGCTTTAGTTTTGTGAATAAATTGTAATGTTTTTTTGGGAGCCACTGCTCAAAAGAATGTTCTCATGTCGTGAAATGTGATGATACTTTATTGTCGTTCAAACCGCTATATTGGTTTTAATCTGTTTGGTATGTTTTTGGTAATAATTTTGTGTATTTGACAGGGCGCGTCCATATGAGTAATATTGTGGTTTTTCTTTTCATATTTTGCATAATTGTGTACTTTGTAATATTGCAGTCAAGCCCTTCTCTATTAGTACTGCTACTGTAACTTAGATTTCCGGATTCGAAAAAATCCTATCACCCTTACAGTTGTTAGAGATTTGTTTGGTGTCAGATATAGATAATGTTTCAGTAGTGAATGGTTCCTGAACGATGTAATAATTATTGAGACGTGTTGTACTTTCCTTCTAGTTTGATTCTCTAAAAAATGTCAAGTGATGAGGATAAACCACCAGCACCTCCAGTGCGACTCACAAGTAATCGTACTGCAGACCGCGGAGATTCTGTTGCTTCTGTTGACATGAGACCGTTGCCTAAAGGTATTTACATCATTTGATTACTTTAATTATTTGTTTTACTGTTGTTTTAAATTAATAGTTTGTAATGTGGGAACTACTTCATTTTCAGAGCCGGATGATGCAGGAGATAGGAAAAAGAAAACATTAAAAGCAAAAATTAAGGGCACAAAAAGCACTGCTCACAATGACAACAAGCCCAATATCAGCTACCCTACAAATTTTGAACACACAGTACATGTGGGATTTGATGCTATCACTGGAGAATTCACGGTAAATATTTTATTTGGCTTCTTTCAACTGTCTCTTAGACATGTATTTTACCTAATGATTATGCACCTATTGGTTATGCAGTATACTTACTGTTCATTGAATAATGGATCCTAAATCTTCAGGGGAAGTCAACTAAATTGATTATATAAAAAAACACACATTTCAATGACAATATAATTTTGATTGGTTTTTTTTACTATTTACATTATTTAGATATTATTGTTGTAGGAAATATCAATATGACTGGTACAACCAGTTTTGTTTTCAATTCTGATATAAAACAAAAATAAGTGCTTATGCCAATTTGACTGGACACAATGTGCTTTGTGCAAAGCTTCCGCTTCTTTAAATTTATTTGTATTGGTATAAATTATGCATTTTTATTTTGTATTCCAAATTCTATTTATAATCTTTCGGTAGGTATAGTACAGTAGTGTTTAAAATAGATAACCATACCAAGTCTAAAATAAAAAGTTATAAATTTATATAATACTCTGACATTTACAAAAATAAATTTATTCACACAACTTTTATAAGGAAGCATGTTTACATTTATTGTGGTATACATTTTAGAAACCTTACCAAATCAATGAGGATCCCTCAAAGAATGAGTAGAATCACTTTATGTTGTATAAACAAAGGGATATAATATATTAGTATCAATTAGTATTCAGTATGTGATGCAACACTTGTATGTCCGATGTCCAAAGTAATATGTGATTGAGTTCCATGTATTGTCGCTTTTGTTTCAAGCTGCCTATGACAGTAAGTAATAGCTTCTAATTGTTGTTAGACGCCAATGCATACAGGTCCCTGGTAAAATTATGTGTTCTTAGTTTTTTATGTAGCTATTTTTTATTTGTGTACTTTTCTATAAGTGTAGCTAAGCACTAGCCTGCACATTAACAGTTAAAATACAGTAAGTTTCAGTTACTGTGGTCCTAAAATTCTTCTTGCGTCTGCCTAACCATTAATTGCTACACATATTTGTAGTTACTTAAAATAATGGCTTAGTGGTCATTTTGGATTTGAATCATATCATTCTATTTATTAATTCCTATTTGAGAACTTTCATTTCACTGTGTAGTTAGTTCAGTCACTACCTGGTCAATTCTATCCTATAGTTACTTACTTGTAAGTTTCTTGTAATTTAAAGTACTAACAGTATAAATGTAAAAGTTTAGATGGATGTCTGTTACTCTCTTACGAAACAGCTACTGAATGCATTTTAATGGTACATTACAATAAAATAGCTTATGCAACAGAATAACACACAGGCTATATTTTGTGCCAAATTTACCATGAGAATGAGATAAATGGGGGGGTATTACTGCCAAGGCATATCTAATATCTATAATATTATTTGCTGATGTGGCACTGTCAAAAAAATATCGAAATTGACCAGTTGGGTATAAAAACTGGTATCTTGACCTATGAAAAAAAAATATCATGCCAATACACACAGAATTTAATGACATGAATGTAATATATTATAGTTATGATTAATAAACATTTGTTTATGGCCCATTTCAATAGCTGTACTGGTGATGATGTGTGGATTGTTACTGCATACAATTTTGTCAACTGTTTCTGAATTATTTTTCAAGTAAACCATGATAATGTGTAATGTGTGTATCAGGGTATGCCAGAAGCATGGGCGCGTTTGCTCATGGCATCGAACATCAGCAAGCAGGAGCAGAAGAGCAACCCACAAGCCGTGTTGGATGTACTCAAGTGGTACGACGCCTCTGCAACACAACCACCTGTCTCCAAATATATGACCTCTACGCAGATGCACACCACACATTCAGGTGAATGATATTGATTTTACAAGTCGAATAACCTTATCTTTTCTCTAATTATATTAGTCCCATTAACTAATCACTACTTCCTTCTTAGACATGTTTAATAACAACTTATTATATTAATTGTTTTGGGTGGGATTTGTGTTTAGTTAGTACCTACTAGTGTTTGTGTATGGTTAGAATATAACAGCAGGGGCTGCAGAGAGATTATCGTAATATTTAGAACAACTTTTAAATCATTGTTGTCAACAATATTACTATTACGGAATGAAGCCTTTGGGACCCACGTCACCAATGTTTAGTGAATAGTTTGAAGACTAATATTCATTGTGTTAGGGTCGTCGGTGTCGCGAGTTTCATCCAGCAGTCCCTCGTCGTCGACGCCCACCGACACGGAGCATCCGGAGCCGCCGCCGCCGCCTCCCTCTAGACCAGACCGTACCAAGAGTATTGTGAGTTGCATTTCTTTTCCGCACAATTTACGATATGTAGCTTCCTCAGTGTTTTGTCCTTTCCAATTCTCCATTTGTTGTGTGAAAAAGACACTGTGGAAGTTAGATATTATTATTATTTTATTATTTAATTAAATAATCCAATCTGTATTGAAAAAACGGTATATCCATCATATCGGTATACCACACAGTTTATTTCATTTTATCCCCATAGTGAACTGAGTATAATATTATTATTATTCTTGTTTTAAATTACATCTTTAATCTCGATTTTACAGTATACGAAACCTATCGAGGAAGAGGAGGCACCTCCCCCGCGGCCGCCGCCGGCTTCTCCTCCGCACACCGCTATTACGACGCATTCAGTAAGTTTTTTCATACTTTCGATTACCTACTAATAATATATTATGTTTTGTATGGAATCAAGAAAACGTGTGTATGAAAATAGCACAAAATAATGCGCAAACGTTCCCAGAGATAGGTCGGACGCCGAAGGTAATAAGCTATGGTGGGGTCGTTCTTAAGTAATAAATTACTGTTCGTTTCCACTGACGCCAAAACATGTTGCAAACATCAGTCGCGCGTAGTCTAATAAATACAGAGGGAAAGAGACAGATAGTTGTTTTATGCATGTTTGGAGGCAGAGCCAACAGGGGGTGACAATGATTAGTTTCCATGCATAATGTAAAGAAACACGATAAATGTTCTGAAATAATGAGTACAAAGAAAACATCTCTTAAACATACTGTCATCTTCTTGAATAATATTTCCAAATACTTTTGAGTATTGAACTCAAATGGTAGCAATACCAAAATGATCATTATTAGTATTCATAATTTTACAGTAGGATGTGTTTCCTCCACCCACGACATTCTGAAGGCCTAGCATGCGCGTCAAGACAAACACGATAAGAAATAAATACGCGCTCTGATTGGCTTTTACGTCAAGCATAGTGCGATTTCACTTGTGACAACGAATCGCAATGCATTATGTGTCTCTTTCTTGGAACACTTTTCTAGATAGGCTAAGTGATATGTGAGTAGTTGTCACTGACAGCTATCTCTGCCTAACTCTCAATTAGTTAACAAGCATGAGACTGATGATTAATTCGTAAGTAGGTACTATAATATTATTGGAATATTACAGATATCAAGTCGCGTGGAGCCAGTACCGCTGGACCGCAACAAGAACCCCGCGGCCGCCCCGGCGCCCGCGCCCAACGGACAGCCGCAGACGGAGACGGGGTACCTTGCTCACTATATTAACACAAATAGATCATGCTGGCTTCTTTGTACTTTGAGTGATTCAAAGACACAGAAAATGTTGTCGTGTTTGTTCTTTCTTGCTTAAGGCAATTAACGCACTTATGTTTTTTTGCAACAAAAAAAAACGCTTTTTGTGATGTTTTTTTGGTGTCCTTCTTGTACATCAACTCGTTTCCTAATGCAATGTTGCTTTCACATTTATGTTTTTAATAAAATTTAACTAATTTACCAACCTAAGGTCCATAATGGTGAACAAGGCATAAAGAAAATGTTGCTGCTAACTAAACATGCTTTCTTTTAATTTGTGTTGCCTTTCAGCTTTATTTAACAGTTTTTAGTATAGTACCTTTCCAATACTGATCTTGCAGGCGAGCGCCCGGACAGCAAAGGAAAAAGAAGATGTCGGACGAAGAAATATTAGAAAAACTAAGAACAATAGTCAGTGTTGGTGATCCCAATAGGAAATATACTAAAATGGAGAAAATTGGACAAGGGTAAGTGATTTCTTTGTAAGGATATATACCAATAATACTTTGCTCATACACAATACATAACGAATTTTACATGGGCGATTTTAGGAGCCCGTAGAGTAGATACCGTCCCAGAAGGGTCTCTTTCCGAACTGGTGTGGCCTTTGACGTTCTCTGTTAGTGTTGTTTAGTGTAGTGGAGTACTCAATAATTTCTTGCTTTTCCACAATGTGTTATAAGGTCTTAAATACAGTTGAGGTACAATCGTGGACCCTGTAGGGCACAGGAACATTAACATATAATTTTTGGAACTTACATTAGGAAACAGTGTTATAATAAATTAAATATACATTTCAACAAAATTAAATATTTACAGTTGTGTATTACATAAAATCTAATATTCACTGGTAGGAACTTAAATGTAGGTACTAAGTAGAGGGAATGTTAGTTTGAAGTAGAACAGTACATGTCTATTGCAATATAATAGCGAGTGCGCAATAATGAGAAATAAGTTTTACAATTAGTTAGGTGGCTGCAAAAAGTTAAGACATAATATGAAGACCTATGTCATCGTCTAGGTATTCAACATTGTAATAACCTTACCGAACATAAACTAAATAGAATTTTAAACAATTTCGTGAATCCAGAGCGTCTGGTACGGTGTACACGGCGATCGAGACGTCGACAGGCATGGAGGTGGCCATAAAGCAGATGGACCTCAGTCAGCAGCCCAAGAAGGAGCTCATCATCAACGAGATATTGGTGATGCGGGAGAACAAGCACAACAACGTCGTCAACTACCTCGACAGTTATTTGGTTAATGAGGTATGTGTCTGTTAATAATAAATATAAAACAAAGTCTGATAAAGTAATTCTTGAGCAAGGTTTACATGTATAATACATGCATATAACAGCGGAAAAAACACTGTTAATATACAGGGTTACTTGTAACTCAACGTATTCCTGGTATGGGGTGATAGAGGAGTTAAATTGCATTAAAATAAACCTCCATATGTATGGTCGGAAATTAATGGTTCTTGAGATATTGACTTTTTTGAATCTTTTCTAGAAATTCCCAGAATCTTGCATGAAGAAGTTTGTACGATTGATGTCATATATTTTTTTTAAGTAGACCATATGTTTTCTTATAACAAGTACTAAGTTTTAAAAAATAAAATTTTATTTCCGTTGATTTTATTAAGTTTTGTTGTTTTATTTTTGGGTTTTTATAGTTAGTATAGTTAAACGTGAGTTTACAATTAATAAATAAATAAAGAATCACAGTAAATAACTCATGGTTTTTATTTTACAAACTTTTTCATGCAAGATTCTGGGAACTTCTAGAAAATATTTAAAAAAGTCAATATCTCAAGAACCATTAATTTCCGGCCATACATATGGAGGTTCATTTTATTGCATTTTAACTCCTCTATCATCCCATACCAGGAATACGTCGAATTACAAGTGACCCTGTATATGTATATTGGCAAAGTAACGTTTGCCGGGTCAGCAGTTTGGGTCCAAATTTACCCTGATATGCAGTAAGGGACAGAAGATATTGTCTCCTACACTTTCACTGCTGCATATTTTTAATATCGTTGTCTCGATTTATTCTAAACGTCAGTTTAGGCTTGAAAGTCTAGTTGTTTTTGTTCTGAGGTAAAAATCACATCGACACAGAATCTCTATGTCATAGAGTAAATTAATTTTAAAATGCCTGAACACACGGTGGTAAAATTTAAACTTTTGCTACTTACCACTTTCATTCACTCACGTTTCCGATTACACTGGTGAAGTAAATACGATAAGTATTACAGTTCGCGGGCTAGTCTAAATGATCGTTCCGTCCAACACGACAGGAGCTGTGGGTTGTGATGGAGTACTTGGCGGGCGGGTCGCTGACGGACGTGGTGACGGAGACCTGCATGGACGAGGGCCAGATCGCCGCCGTGTGCCGCGAGGTGTTGCAGGCTCTGCACTTCCTGCACCACAACCACGTCATACATCGCGACATCAAGTCCGACAACATACTGCTGGGGCTCGACGGGCAGGTTAAACTAAGTGAGTATACTGCGCTCTTTCATTGTTATTTAATACTTTATTGCACTAAAGGTACAATGGATGTACTTTATACTAAAGTATTCTCTACCAGTCAAGCTCACAGAGATTTATATGGGTGATGTAATGGGCCGGGTGAGTAGAGGTCCCCCAGAAGGACATATACAGACCATATTGGTGATGTCCTGGCCGAAGGTGGCGTGAAAAGTACTCGAAACCGGAGGTCATATATGAAAAGATGTATGAATGTAGATGAAGCGAAAGGGGTATGTTAGGACCGTGACAAATGGAGAACGGTAGTCTCTGCCTACTCCTCTGGGAGACAGGCGTGAAGTGTATGTATGTACCTATGTATGTACAATGGATGTACTTTATACTAAAGTATTCTCTACCAGTCAAGCTCACAACATGAGAAGTGAGCGCCGGTCAGTGTTATTAAAAAGTGCAAAACCAAAATAAACACTTATTGGTACAAGATACAGTTGGTATTTCTTTATTTATACAGTATCCATCTGGGATATAAATAGAATGCATCAGCTGCCTTTCTTCCTGGCATGCTGTAGGAGCCGCCTATGGGATCTGGAGATTAGATTTATTTAGGCTATTAGCAAGCAACTTGTAACTGGAGGTCCATATTGACATTATTTATTCCCTATTAATGCTAAATGTCGCCGAAGGGTCCTTGTGATCGTCCACTTCCTTTTCGTGTTTACGGACGTGAGTGTATTGTGGAGTCTCGATACATATGTATGTGACGGGCGATGTGTTGAACTAAGATTTATGCTGGACGCTCTAATTACTTACACTTACATAATGTATTAAGCGTAACAGGTTGTTTTTTTGTGTATTAGTCTATTCTGACTTGTGCGATAATACGCGGCAAACAAATTTGCGATGAGTAATACATTATACGTTGAAAACATCTAGGTCAAATAATTCATAAAAAAATAAATTAAAAAAAATAAATACACTTCACGCCTTTAATCCCAAAGAGGGGTAGGCAGAGGCACTTGCTAAAGCAAATACCCACAGTTCGCCAAGCGTATTTAACCCAACGTGACAGGGGGTGAGCCCATCGCCGTTATAGGGTTCACACACCTTGTGGTGTGCGGGTTTCATCACGATGTTGTCCTTCACCGTACGAGCGTTGCGTTGCGTACATAGGCTCTGAAAAAGAGTCCCATTGGTACACGTCCAGTAGCCGGACTCGAACCCAGGACCTCCCGGTTACAAGTCAAGGGTCCGACCAACTGGACCACAGATGCTCAAAAGATTCATATTAAACTTAAATGAACAGAGATATAGGGTATAAGCTCTCGTTCGTAAAGTCTTAACCCATTAGCAATGACAAGGCTTAAAACATAAGTTTTTATTTTTAAAATCTTGTTAACAATTATGTATAACATATACTTGGCGTTTACAGCTGACTTCGGCTTCTGTGCACAAATATCGCCTGAACAGAACAAAAGGACAACAATGGTCGGTACTCCGTATTGGATGGCGCCGGAAGTCGTTACGAGAAAGCAATATGGTCCCAAGGTAATAACTATTCGATATTATCAATACCTAAAGAGATTAACACATATGAACTGCGACGTATGTTCGACATGATTTCCAAAACATTAATAGTCTGTGTACACAACTAATGATGCGTACTACGTAATACTCTTAAAGAAAAAGGAACCGACTTAACCAGTACTACCACCTTCTTTCAAAAAAATAGAATCAACAAAATCTGCTAGTAAACGACGAAGTTGTCCGCTAACAAACATAAAGAAAAGCATACGGTTGTATTCGGAAACCTCTTCTTAGTATTAGCCGTTTAAAAAATACAAGAGTAATTTATTGAAATTATTATTAACTACTTTCCTTTGCTTGTTTATTTGATAGGGTATCAGTCACCGATGCGACCTTTTTGCGCCTAAAGACTGTCGCTTAAAAATGTAACCTATATACTGATGATAAAACTTATCCACAGGTGGACGTTTGGTCGTTAGGTATAATGGCTATTGAAATGATTGAGGGCGAGCCCCCTTACCTAAACGAGAACCCACTGCGGGCTTTATACCTCATCGCGACTAACGGAAAGCCCGATATAAAGGACAAGGACAAGCTTAGCGCCGTGTTCCAGGACTTCCTTGACCAATGTCTCGAGGTTGACGTTGACAAACGTGCTGCTGCGCTCGACCTTCTCAAGGTATTTTTTTTACATACTCCTAGGTGTACAGTCGGCCAAGAATCTGGGGCCAAGTCTGCTACATTTTCGCAATTCCATCACTTTGACATCATAGCGGCAAACAACGTGCATTGCTGTCTTTCTACGGGCTCTAAAGTAACGAAATCAGTAATGCACATCGTTTGCCACCACGCTGCCAGAGCGATGCAACTACCAGAGGGTAGTCTCTACTTAGGCCCCAGGTCTACCACCACTGGTTGAAACTCACATGAATGGCATTGGACAATAAGATACATTTTATACGTGTCACAATATAACGTCACTTTTTGATGTTTTAGTGGCACCGGAATTGTCATCAAAGCTTTTTGGTGCCCGCCACTTTGTCTTTTCCTATACGATCATTGTTTTTGGATTAGTATAGTTTCCAGCGTATTATTTTTTCGTAAGAACCTTTTACTAATCTTTCACAAAGTTAAATTAAAAACGTTGGCGAAACTCGAGAAAGTCAATCATTCCATGATACCAAACAACTTTTCTTTTTTCAACAACTTAGGAAAAGTTGTTAAGTAACATGGGCTAAGTGACCTCGAGATTCGCCAATGCTTTTGATTTAACGTTGTATAAGCACCAAAAACAAAAAATCATTAGAGCACCTGTTCCAGTTGCTCTTAGTAACACATTTCGCTATCCATTTTTATATTATAGAGTAGCGGACCCGTCAAACGTTGTCCTTTTGACTATGAATATTGTTTTGGAATAAGCATGATTTTCTGCGTAATGTTTCTGACAATAACAAAAACACAAAACATAATTAGCGACATCTGTTCAACCGTTCAGGCGTGTTGTCGTGACCAAGGGATATAGAGAATTAATTTTTATATATAAATATAGATTTCAGGCCATCACTGATCACATTAAATCTTTGCCAAAGCGTAGGCGAGTTATTCTCATATAAATTTGTCAGAGAGTGTTTCGTACGGCGATGCGCTCACCATATTATCATGTTGAATTATAAGCTGTTAATTTCTGGTGGGCATTTTGCTCGTTGCATTTACTTTTTGGAATAATAGGTGTGAATACACACTAGTAACTTTGTTTGTTTCTTCATATTTATAGTTACATTAAAACCTTAGTTATAAATGCCAACGATTTATTTATTTAATTATTTTACAAACATACACTTCACGCCTGTCTCCCAGAGGGGTAGGCAGTAGGTAGGCATTATTTGAATATAACAGTAACCAGGAACTAAATGTAAGATTTGTTTAAATTGTTAATTTTTAATTAATATGTAATAACTAAACATTCTACACACACAGGCCTGTAGTACATGTATGTAGAAACATTTCAGAGAAGACAGTTCGAAACTGCGATACGGCACTGGTTTTTTCTCCATACAAATTTAGTGCCATGCGACGAAAAGATATTTTTTTTCGATATCGACCCTCGACGTACTGCTAGATCGCGAACTTTGAATTAACCGCCCACAGACGTACTGCCGACGAACGTGTTAAGACCTACACAATCGATCTCTATATCTAGAGTTTTTCCTTTTTCAAAACAAATGTGGTTCGGTTCTCGTGCTGAATACATTTTATTTTTTATTTTACCTCCGGTTCCTAAGAACAGATCTTCGTATGTCTTATAGTTTCTGACTTTCCCATACTGACCGATGTAAATGAGACTCCGTGTATAATGTGATGTTTTATTGTTGCAGCATCCGTTCCTAAAACTGGCGCGGCCGCTGGCGTCGCTGACGCCGCTGATAATGGCGGCGAAGGAAGCCGCGAAGGGCCACTAGCGACACACACAGTGCCTCCACTTCGTTACTAGTACGTACCCTCGGCGCCGTCGCTACATCCCCAGCCGCATACCTTTCTACCTTTTTGTCCTGAAACCTGTTACATTCGTTCGTTCGCAGTTCTTCCAAGCGAAAATATTAAGATCTATCATCAGTATAACCCACCTAGTTTAAGTCGCCCATAAGCTAACTTGTGACCCGATGATATTGCACGGATTTTTTGCAAGATCTGTCCCCACGGGCACTTTATGTAACATGCTCCAGTGTGTACATGTCTCCTACAGTTGTAAACAGTTTTCTCTAAGCCTTGTCATTGCTAAAATCAGCCATTCCATGTAGTGGGTTACGTTTGGATACGCGTGTACATTTGGATCACTGTTGAAAAGTAAAGGCAAAATATCGACGGATATTTATAAACGATTGGAAATGTTTAGAAAAGTAATTAATCTACCATCAACCTGTACATCAAATATAAACAAATATCTTGACTCAAAAACTGTTTGAAGGGGAAAACATAAATTCTAATAACAAAACTTTTGTGATCCGAATTACGGAAAGAGAACACATAATAGTAGTCATCGTAGATTGTAACTGTTATTATTTAAATTGTTTTGTACGTAGCGACGGGTGTCCTATCGAATGTAGATATTATGTAGATCATTAGCAGTGATGAAACGTCGATACTTTAGCTGCGAATAAAGACTGGCAGTTTAAGTTTAGGTGATGTAAAGTATAAATAGTAAGTTAGTCGTCCATTAGTAGTACTACAGATCAGCTTCTTACTGTGATGGCAGAGGCGGCGCGGGCAACGGATTCTGAGGGTTCACGCATCGTCTGCATTTAAATGTTACGTTCTATTCGTTTTCTTAACCATAAAATATCTTACATCAAACGTGTAGTGTAACAAGACTTTCTAATAAGTTTATCTTCGGATAAATCAATTCTATAATACTTGTTATAATTTTCTTCATGCCTCCATTGATTTTACATCAAATCGGAACATTGTATGGCAAATTAAATAATTATACGTTACATTTTAGTTTAGTGCTTTCATGCTACGGTCGAGAGGTTAGGAGGCTTTTCCTATTACGATAATTATCTATATTGTATAACGATACAATGCCTTGTTTCATTGTGTTTATGTTCCAGTCATGAAATGTATGCGTTGTGGCATTTATTTAGCCTTTAATGCCGTATAAAATTACTTTCAAAACTGTATTTCACCTCTCTATTATTTGAGGTTTATGTTAAAGGTTGCGGGCTAGAAAACTTCGCGCTGAATATTTATAATCATTGAGTTTATTATGAACGATCGAAACTCCGATTAACGACGAAATTATTAGGCACAATTTCAATTCATATAAATTATCGATATAATATGTTATCAAGTATGGAAATTTGATTGTGTTATTTCACATTATTATTACGACTAATACTATCGATTTAACATTTTATTTGTGATCAAGTTATTAATAATATTTAAATTTTAACTTAGCATGTAATTCAAATGCATTAATATTTATACATTGACGCTGAATATAATTTCGCCGATAGTATCTTTGTGCACAAAATCTAGTTCTTTAGTTTACGTACATTATATAATTCGGCAGAATTAAATAGCTATCAGATAATTCGACCGCATATTGTGTTATGTTCAATTGTTTTTTATTTTCGTTTTAGATTCATTTAATTTCTGTTATTGCGCATTTATTTAGTTTGCTTTCAGGCGAAAAAACTGAACGAAGTAGTAGATTAATATGTGAATATCTCCGCTTTACCAAACATAGTCCGAATCGATCGTATAGCTCCTAAGAAAGTGTGTCTGATTTTAAGGTGTCATTATTATATAGGTGGATTTTATGACACGGAATTGTAAGACTGCCATTATTTAGATTTTTAGCGAAATGATTTATAATTTTGTCTTTATATGTAAAGCAAGGAACACACTCGGAATCGCCTTTAAACTGATGTTGCTAGAGACTTAACAACATGATATTATGCCTTAAGAATTTTTAGAAGTTAAAAGGAAGGATTTTTAATTATTATTATAGTTTAGGGTGCTACAGTTTGTATTAAAATCGAATTCAAACTACGCACTTACGAACATTTTGCTTAAATGTCTTGGCTTATAGTTCCGTCTCAAAAATCCACTCTGTGTATTGTACGCGATTACTTACTGTATTATTAACAAGATGTTAATTGCTTCTACTTTTTTAATATAATTTAGGTTGTGCCAACAGACGCTGTTGACTGTTTATTTCGTAGTTGTGGTTATTTTAAGAGAAGAATTGTTGTGAAGGTGGTATAGGAAGTACTTGAAGAGGCTCGCCTGCTGTATAATTGTACAGACACCGTAGAAATGAGTAGATATACTATTTGACAATATAAAGTGACCAATTAATGCTACGTAGATTCCTTTTTTAGTTTCAGATGAGTAGGTTGGTGCAGATTTGGCATTTCAGCATTCTAGGTATCTCTATTTTGTGCCGATAGTAAAATGTATTATTATGTTTTATGTACTCTCGTAGCACAATTTTTGTAGTTGAAATATTTAATTTCATTTCAGTATATAAAAAAAAAACTTGCTGACGTCCATAGCTGTACTAACGAAGTATTTCGTGATACATAAGTGAACTATTTCGTTGTCCTGACGACATTTTTTAGACTAATATTATATTATGTATTTTTTATTTTACTCGACATTTTACTGAAATGATCAAGAATGGAATACGGCCTAATTTTGACGACCTCACGCAAAGTTCTTAATGCACCGACCATGACAGAAGTAATGTGCAATAAATCTGTAGAAATGTATAAAATGTGTAGAATTCAAGAGAGCTTGAACAAAGTTATTCAGTACATATTATGTATGTATCTTAAATATGTATTTATAAGAAATGTATTATCTAATGTGATCATGGTGATGTAATTGAGTAATGCATAAAGATGTTGAGACAGTTATACCTGTAATTATATTATTATGTAGTGTAAGATTAAAATGTATTAAACATTTAGGTTATTTATTGTACACGACATTCATTGCGATTAGATTTCTTCATTTCTTTTCTTTTTCATGATTTTGTAAGAAAGTTGTAATACACCAGTGCCATGTATGAGCAACTTGATAATTTACTATTATAATAAAAGACTCACCATTAATTTCAAAAGTATTTTTTATTTTTAACCTCTAAACTTTGGGAAAAGAGCATACATAATAATGTATGCCTTTTCTTTCTTTATAGTGCCTAATAGTAGGTAGTAAACTGGACAGCTGAAACAATCTCATCATCGCCCACTGCTGGACGAGGGCCGTCCCCAATGATTTTCATGATCGTTTGGGGGAAAAAGTAAATAATAGCCACGCTTAGCAGCCGGGTTGGCGATCGCAGTGGTGTAACTCGCAGAGAGCGCTACTGTCCGCGGAGAGAAAGTTGGGCTGGGGTAGTGAAACAATATGTATTCTATTGGCCGTGCCTTCACCACACGGCGAAATCAAAATCAACAATCAACGAGGACAAAAAATTCAAGAAACGGTATTTTTTTTAATTGGGATCTTAGAATAAATTTTTAAAAAACACTTCACGCCTTTTAATCCAAAGCGGGGTAGGCATATATACCGTCAATTATGTCCAATATTCTCCTCAAAATTAAACATTATCCATTCTCGTTAGAGCAGGATGGACACTCGGACGCGGATTCTCCGACTATTTGAGATTATTAATTGTGGTCAAAGTACACGACGCAAGACTTCGATGATTCTGTCGGTACATTTGTAGGGACGTTAAACGCTATGGAAATCGCAATGTAGATATTGAAGTGTCTAATGGGTGGGTGTCAGTGTGTGCAGGGGATCCGAGAAACCTACTACAGTAATTTTTATATACACGCTTAACGTCGCCCCTAACCGAGGGGAGACGTTAGGATTTAAAAATCCTGACCCCCCCCCCAGTGGATCCACCTAGGGGAGACGTCAGTCCGAAAGGCTAAATAAATGCCTATCCCAGTAGAGGTCGCCAGGTATGTACACTTTTATTCTTTATACATATGATACTACCCACATCGCTACTTTTGTGAACTCATTGGCAGAGCAATCGAACAAGTCAATATTTTCGGCAACTGTGTTAAGGGTACGCAAGCCGCGCGTTAGCGGCGCCCTAGCTAGCAGCTGGGTCCGAGCAGTCGGCTCGCGCAGTAGCTTCGGCCACCGCCGCCTCCTAAGCACGTATATATAATCATCATCATCAGGCCATACTTGTCCACTGCTGGACATAGGTCTCTCCAATTGCACGCCACTGTGATCTGTTTTCGGGTTATAATGTAGACCCCTTAAAACTCTCCATTAGTACAAGGCTATGGCAAACTCCCTCGTTTCTAACTTGTTATATCCCACCACCCCTAACACAAAGAGGGTGGGATACATCCTAGGAGAGAACGGATAAATACCAAATAGCCTTTTATATAAATACCTCGTGAACTGGTTCTGAATACGTTCCATCACTTTGCCTCATGAGGTGCCCATATAACAGAGTTAAACTCTAACTGGCTACGCATCAAAGCATTGTACAATGAGGTTACCGTTGTCGTATTCGAGAAATCACCATCGTTCTCAACACAAATCCTAGGTTTCTGAAGGCTTTCTTACCGGTTTGAACAATATGTGTCCCAAAATACATGCTCTTTTATTTCAATAAAACTTTTTGGAGGATCCAAGTCCACCTTAAAGCGTCTTAACCCATTAGCACCCACTGTACTCGGGTACTGACAAGTTATTTTAAACTCTATTACTTGGTAATAAAGCTCCTAACCAAGAAAAGAGTAACTATTCATTTGGGCGGTAATGGGTTAAGATCCATTATTTGTAATTGATTGGTATGATGGACTCAAGTGGAACAAAAAGTGTAGTAGGATCCATCAATGGATCGAATCAATGGCCGCAAGTGGACGAAGGGTCTCAAATCAGTGTCGCAATATATCTACTTAAGGGTGAGGGCTAGGCGTCTAGGCGTAAATGACTATATTTATCTAAGTAATCTAGAAAGTCACTAAGTTGTATATATGTACTTTCCAGGCTGAGCTGATGCTTGTTTACACACGATACTAAAGTAAAGCTAAAGTCTACCTCAATTTGCGACTATTCGATCATAACCCTGGTTAGTTACGTTAGGTAAGGTCTTGTCGCATTCCAGCAACTTTTTGGCGTTTGTTTCTTAATCTTTAATCATACTTTTTTAATCTTTAATTTGGTAGGTAGATTTCACTCACTCGTCACCCATTAGACGAAAGTATTTTATAAATATTACCATTTCTATAGGTGAGGAAATAAGACAAACTCCTTAAGGTAGGTACTTCAAATGCTGTATTATTTCACAATATTATTAGTAGGTATGCGGATAACAAAATAGTTTATTGTACCTAGATATAAATAATATTTTACGTACTAAATGTACATTTGTACTGAATAAATAATCACATTGCAAGGTAAATAAGTGTTGGCGTGTAAATAAGGATTAGGTAAGTACCCACAATTTAGGTACATTCCTATATTAGCTATGCATGTTAGCGTAACAATCAGTCATATCACAAAATTAGCTGTACGAAAAATCAACAAAAATAAACAAAACAAAATAATAAGTTACATTGTAACGGTAACACAGGATGACTAAGCAAAAACTCAAGTAGGTAAGTACTTAAATCTATTTTATAATATGTAAGGTAGGTACACAATTTTCACGAAACGTTGTTAGGCACAATCATTACATACGTGAACCGAAGTTCTATACAATCAGCTGAGTACTTAAATACACATTTTCGTCAAAACTTTTAATTACAAAAATATATCTTTTTATTAATAGCACAACGGTACCGTCTTAATCTTTCCTCTCTTCGGCGGGGATAAAGTCCAATGATGCGGAATTAATGCAAAAACGTTTCTTGGTTGGGGCGGGGCCATCATCAAACACGTGTCCTAGGTGAGCACCGCACTTGGAGCACCGCACCTCAGTTCGCACCAAACCTGGCCGTGTCAAAACCAGTAATATATTCGCGCCGACTATTTGCAGTCACACAAAATCCATACCCGGCAAGCAATGTAGTATGTACAATATCACACACAGTGAGTGAGAGTCATGAGTCACAGTAGGTATCCAAGATGATATGTCCAAGTTGATGTGGAGTGATAATGTGCAGCGGCGAGACGGCAACGGCAGCAGCACAGGCCGGCAGTCATCCGGGCGGGCGGGGGACGGGAAGGAATTCAGGAAAGGATTAATGCAAATTAATTGATCATGCACATTCACACAAGTTGCAATGGTAAGAGTATGAGAACGTTCGTGCAAATGGTTATGAACACGATTATAAAAATGTACATCCAATAGTCGTTGTAATGTGCGCGTGATCATCATAAAACATTAGTGTAAAGAATGTGCAGTGTTTTATATTAATTTCAAGATATAGTCAGAAGTATAAATAAAGCGAATATTCAACCAATTTACCAATTATGACGTCACTTACGATTTTTGTGGAGTCAGGTTTGTTTTGGAGTGTGGTCAAGGGTACGGGGAAGAAAGACAGAAAAAGATAAAAAATATATTAGCACCATTTCATTTTAACCCAACACCATGTATATAAAATACTTCATAGTACCTATCTGTAACATGATACTACATCCAATTAAATAAAACATAAATTCATAAAACTGCTATTTACATCATATAAAGTGAGTATGGGAGTTATACGACCACAATGTATGTACATAAAAATGACTACCTACATGCACCACAATCATGCAATAGCCAGGGACGAGTCTGGTATTGCAATAGAAGTTCGATCGCAATTGAATACCACATTTATGGATACCACAATCAGAGATTTAATTCTAACAAAACCTATAAAAAACCGAGCCGAATTCTTCTCCCGTGGTATTTACAATTATTTTTAAATTAAGATAACAAATATATCAGGTTCGTCTATAATAGCTGTTTAGATTCATTTGTGTCGTGACTTAAATAATTCAATAACATAGAAAAAAGTAAATCCAAACTAAATATTGATGTTCGACTATGGCGTAGAAAACTCATGAAGTAATGGCGCTAGTTTCGCTTGACCCAAAAAATCACGATTGGTTATTCGAAACACTACAACTTCATTTGTCAGATTGCCTCACTCACTGATTCCTATAGGTGACGCGAAAGCAGCGCCATCTGCATTAAGCTTTTGTTTATATTTTACTCTAACAAATGTTATACAATTCTTTTGTGATCAAACTACTAATGCAAGAGTAGACTTGGCCAGGATGTTCTACATTTAACTACTTATAAAGACCTTTTCCGATACTAGTGGTATTGATGGCGGGCCAAAAAAATATATTATAGTTGGCTGTAGAACACCACATGTATCTGACTAGACCTTATAATCATTTTGAAACATAGAAGTGAATGATTAAAAATCATTGACAATAATGGATATCAAGGAAAGACAGGATGTTGACATGAGTGGGCGACAATCCAGGCGTTAGTAACGGTTGATTAGTCACAGATGTTATGCTGCTCTACACACAAAGGTCATCAATGTTGGCTGATCCATTGTTAGATGGAATTAAATAGAGAGAATGTAGTTCCGCATCAGTGACAATACATTGTATACTTCAGTAAAGTGATTACTGACCCCTCACAACATATTTCTTGTAGAGTCTGAAAATACTATACCTACTTTTTTGGGAGAGCATAATTATAATGACTAGAGTTAATTTGAAACAGGGACTAAGTAGGTTTCTATTTTTTGCAAGTTCAGGGCCCTCAATTTTACAAACAAAAATAGTAATGACTACTTGTGTTGTAATGATGGAAATAATCATCAGTCAAGGGTAAATAATCTCTAATAAGCAAATGTATACTTTTCCTTGCTTAGAAATGTGCAGGATGTTTTTATTTAGCCACTATTCTTAGAATATCTCTTAATTTTTTTTCACTTGTTGGCTTATTACATCTAAAATATTATAATTACAACAAAAATATTGGATACCTACTAATAGTGTATGACTTGGAACTATTTTGCAAGCTCATTAGTAAGACAAAATTTTGCCATTGTGAATCAAAATGCTTTTTCCAATAATTAAAATTCATTATATTTCATATATTAATTTTTAAATAAATCATCATACATCATCAGACCACTGCTATCCATTGCTGGACATAGGAACTCACAGGGCTCCAGATCTATATTTTTTTCTGATTCACAATCACAAAATATTCCTTATAAAAGTGTGAGTAAAACCAGACATTTTATATCCCAAAGTGAAATTGACCACTTCTTATTTTGTCTTCTTATATTATTCTTGCCCACAAACCATTTATTAGAATATTAACTTCTTTAAATTACCATATTTGACATATTACCATTATATGATTACTGCGCTTCAACATATCTGATTTGTATATTATAAAGTTGGATTTCACATTTAGGATAATTGAGTGATATTTTGTGTCTGTTTACACTCAATAATAAAACGGTTTAGGGTCGGCAACGCGTGAACGATGCCCCGGTATTGTAAACGTCCATAGGCTGCGGTAACTGCCTACCATCAAGCGGGCCGCATGCTTGTTTGCCACCTTGTGGTTAAAAAAAAAAAAAAAAAAAACTTGGGCTCTCCATTTAAGAAGTGGGCACTTCCAGAAAGAAACTATAATTTTAAATTATGGTCATTTTTGTAAACATGTTTGTACAAGTTTTACTGTAAAATACCATGCTACTTCACTGTCTACAAAAGTGTTAAATGTGAAAAGCAAGATTTGAATCATTCAAATTATTACTGTACAATAAGTAAACACATTACAAAGTTTTGAGATTCTGAAATTCATGCTATCAATGTGTTTAAGGATTTGGCCGATAATACTTTAATGAGGTTAATAATATTTAGTATTTACTTTGAGTATAATGATAATAACCATCATGCAAGTGTGTGCCACCAATCAGTTTAGATATACATGACAAGATAACATAAAACATACCTGCACTGGTGTCTTGGAGTAATTTTACTTTGTTTTTATCTAGGACATCATTGAAAGCTGGCCAGCCACAACCCGAGTCATATTTAGTTTTTGAACTAAATAAATCCTGTTTGCATACCACGCAGACATAGAGGCCTTCATCATACACTTTATTATAGCAACCTAAACAAGAAATTACATACAGTTAAACCATGTGACAGCTGTGAGCAGTGTGTGGTAGCTGCCATTTACGGTTGTGGTTTCCAATGCACCCCATATATAGACTGTAGATTTCACCTCAAGTCCTTTTGAGGTTCAATATTCCAACAGACCAACTAGACTTAATGTTGTAATAGACATCTCCTATCAAGTACCTACCTATTAAAAATATCATCATCATATAATTCTACTGTTGTCTGCTGCTGGTCTTAAGAGTAAACTGACCAAATATTTGTAACAATAATAATAACCTCTTTTGCAGACAACCCACAGTTACAGCAGCAGTAAAAATGAGCATCTATGGCTGGATACTTAACTTGCAATTGGGAGATCACAGGATTGGGTCTGGCTACTGAATTTGCACCAAAGGGAGAGCCTTTTTTAGAAGCTATGTTGTATGGTGAGGAACAATATCATGATGAACCACACACCACAGGGAGTGTGAACACTACAATGGCGATGGGCTCACACCCTGTCACATTGGGTTAAATACACTTTGTGAACTGTGGACATTTTCTTAGCAAATGCCTCTGCCTTCCTCAGCTTTGGGATTAAAAGATGGGAAGTATATTATTATTATTATAAAAATTAGTTTGTGATGGTAAAGTTGTTTTTAAATCTTACCTGTAAATGGTCTCTCAGTGCCAGCTTCTTGAGTAACATGATATTGTAAGGGTGTAAGGCGTTTCTTCAAAGATTCCTTATCTTCCATTGCTCTCCAGATAAATGCTATAAATAAAAAAGTATTCGTCTTAACCTTATTTCAAAACTATGCAGTTCTGGCAAATGCCCAAAAATAATAAGAGCAGGAAATAAATAAAATGAAGGTGGTTCCGCGTCGCCCGTGCCGCGTCGGTCTACTGCGGAAACAATACTAACTCAGTCTATTAAGAATGTTTAGTTAACGTTATAGTTACCTGTCGTAAATGGATGTTTTAGCTGTTTAGTGTTACCGATGTTTACGAATTTTCTAAAAATAATCACTTGTCTCAATAAGCTTCGCATAACTTACAGAATGTTCAAATAATCGGTATGTACCCTGCGATTGAGAATAGGTATTCAATCTAACAGCGATAAGAATTCTCAATTATTATGTATCTTGTCTGTTGGTGGTTGACCTTGTATAAGCAAACCATAGGTTTTGTAAAAACTTTACAGACGAACGATAACAAGTATCACACGCACACAGCAGCCATTATCGTGTACGGGCAAATTGTCAATACTGTCGTCAAGTCAACATGGCAATAGGATTTTGACAAGTGACAGTGACGGAAGGAACGCATGTCAATCTCATGCATAGTTTGACGCTTGATCTATGAAGATATTGATTACGCGGTAACTTTGAAATTAAATATTGGAGATTAGATTAGATAGACTAGATTCTCTAAATAAAAAATATACCAATCCAGGTCCACTATTACAGGCACAGTATTTATTCCATTATGATCCCCATCTCATACTACTACTTAGTACCTACCTACTTATTCCCTACTAAACTTTCTACGTCCGCGACGTTTTTTGATGAAGTACTTACGTATAATAGGTACACTTAGGTATAAGTTTACTTAAATAAAACAATGCACCATTCATTATTTTCTTTTAGAAGTTTATTAGGTAAATAAAGTTTATACTGTTTTTTAATAATAAATCTAGTAAGTAACTCTAAGTAAATAAATAAATAACATATGACTATATTATAATGTTGAAAAATCTGTAGTGTACCTTTACTTCGTAAGTCTTAGATAGGTTAGGAACAGTCGATTCGTCTCACTCTTTGCTGAGTTTAGGTTTCTGTAAAATAAATAAAACACAAGTAAGCCTCTTTGGATTTAAGCAATGCCATTAACTGTGTGCATTGCTAAATCCAGCTTTACCCTTTTGGATGACACGCGGGCTGTATGGATCTCTGCTTTGATTAAAAAAATAGGGTCTATTAGAATACCCGGCGTATAAAAACGTTAATATGCGTTAATAGGCGCATAAAAAGTTTATACATTTTATAAGTTTACCTACCTATGATACAGGTTAGGTTCCGCAACACGGGCCGAAAAGCATTTATTGAGGCATGTATTTATTTATTTTCTATTGAATTTTGCAAATTTGAGCTCTCAGTCCAGATGCATATGAAAACTCATTTAGGTAGGAAGTCTGTCAGCAATCACGTAAGTGGTAAAATGTTTTCAAAATTATTTCTAAATGATTTAAAAAATATAGATGTTATATAAATTTACTAAGGTCACGTATTTTTCACTTTTTGTTTCAATTACCAAATAAAGTTTCTTAGACAAAGTTTATCCCAAACAATAAGCCTAACGATTTGTAGCGAGGGTTAATTTTTAGTCGGTCCGATTCCCGGTTGATACTAGCAAAATTTAAAAAATGTTTTAATGCAGTTTTGTTTCTTTTTTAAAAATAAAGGAATGTTTCCTTTCAGTAAAATGAGCTAACTAAAGGATTTAAAGCAGTTCCCCTCCAGGGCCCATAACTTTTTTCCACCCTGTATAGGAACATTTAGCTGCAGTCAGTTTACGGTTTATGTAACTATGAAAATATTGACAGTGTAGCGGCAGTTGAGTGTGCAGGACTGACCAATATTGACTCCCTAGATTTTTGCATTTGCGTGAGTACGTATTCGGCATCTTGATCGGAGTAGTCCGCGGCAGCGGCGGCAGCAGAGGCTCGGGATCGTCGCTCCTGCAGAAGTGGCTGATTCTGAAATACCATTGATTGGCTGAAATGCAGGCTCTTGTCAATACACTAGCCTATCTCTCACTCACACCGACTAAAACCCTTCATAGACGACACATTTCGGGTTACTCCGGGGTACCTAAGAGCATCTAGCAGGGGTCACTCGCGGGGAACTGACAAGGTACCTAACCTACCTTAATAAATAAATCATTCCTATATAAAGACAGTTATGAAATTTTTGAGATCATTTCAGTTGGTATTTACAGAAAAGATTTTAAATAGGAAAATTATAAATAAAGTTAAATTATCCAGGCGAAATTCTTCAACTCAAAAACTCCTTGTCCGTGAGGCACCTGACTCAACATACACGTGCAAATATTAAAATATATATGTCATCGTCGCTCTTAACCCACTTCACGCTACTACAACTGCTGTTAGAGCCAGTGTCCACGACGAGAGCTCAGTATGTGATGATAGCCCAGTCTAGGTACCTTGAGACGTGCAGTGGACGAATGGTTATCTACTCAGATAAGTAGATCTTATCGTACCTGCCTTGATATTTCTGTCCAGGAACTATTTCCTTACATAAGAGGTTCTATCTTACTGCAATGATCCTATATCAGCTATTTGTTTCTCGTAACACTTTCTGTATGTACCCATAGGACGTTAGTCATATGTGTTAAAACATGCCATTTCAACATCTCTAAATGCACGAGATTTCGAACGATGGAAAAGTCTTAACTTTTAGTCCGTAGTAAGACACTAACAAACTCAGCATTTTACACGTATACATACAACATTCACTCCTTGCTTCGTCTGCATGTACATTGCGGGAATGGCGTCGCTCATGATATTTTCGGAGAGTAATGCCGCGTCCGGACTCATCCAAGGCAGGAGTCTGCGACGATGCCGCCGCGACCGTCGCACGCACTTTGACTCCTAGACAAACAGTAAGGAAGTGCACTTGAGAGTTGAGCGACTACAATACAATAAATCCCCTTAGTACTATTTCGAAGCCCGATTCACTAGCTGGCTTCGTTCGGCACGGGAGAGAATGTTTTTCTTTCCCGTACAGAAGTTAGGTACCAATTGTAGCTTCGAACAGTGACAAAGGGAATAAATTAACTAAAAATAATGCTTAATTACATTGAACAGAAGTGCAATTCCTTACCGTTTGAGGAGTTTACTAATGACAAGAATCTCTTGGATACAACGCTGGCTAAGACGAACCTGTGAATCACAGTTGTACTGCTGTTTCTCTCGCGAAGTATTCGCCGCGGGCGTCGCTTCAGCTGAACAGGGCTTGCCCGACACAGCCCTCAGTGCCCGGACCACCATCAGCGCCGGAACCAGCAGGAAGTACACGACGTTGATGACGAACTCCACAGGTCTGTAACAGGTGCGTGGCAAGTACAGCAGCAGTAATTGGTATCCAACAACAAGCCATCCAAGCTGATGAAACCTAAAGTTATATTAGTGTAAACATTTTTAGTGTTATATTGCTTTTGAAATATCATAATTTTACGGGCAATATTTTTTTAAGCACAGTGGACAAGCGTTTGACCACCATCCTATGTGATGCTAAGCAGCGATGTGGTAGTTTTTCTTTCACAAGGAACTTCTTATCACAATAATAAATACCGCCCGGTCCAGTCGTTCACTCCTGATGCCATGACCAATAGAGATTAGGTAATTATTATCTCCCTTGGTCATGGCGTCATCCATACCAGATGGACATTCCATTTACGCTAACCAAACAGTTTGCGTGCACTTTCACAATGCGAACCGATAGGATATGGAATAACTAAGAGAATGCCGGAGTCTGTGGTTCCTGCGCAGTATAGTCTGGGGGTCTTCACGCCACGGGTATACAGGCACTTAATTAACAAATGTCAAAACACCGTCGTACACTTCTCTGCTTAACATCAGGCTGGATGGTGGTCAAACGCTCGTTCACTGAGCATTAAACAAAATTAGGGAAGAGAGATTAGATACTAACATGCTAACAGATCGCACAGTGCGTCGCATGGTGTCCGGATGCAGCGGCCAGCCCTCATCGTCGTGGCGCACGGGCCGCGCGCGCAGCCACGGCTCGTGGTAGCGCTCCACGCGCCGCGGCAGACGCACCACGTACTCCAGCCCGCTTTTGCCCACGCACGGGAATATCAGCCCCAGGCATGCTTTCATCAAACCTAAAGTAACCAATATACATGTGATCTCCGAAGAATAATACTGCATACTACATCTCCTTTTTATAGGTAGGTACTATGTTCCTAGAGTGTAACCTTACCCATGAAGAGGAGGCCGCCCATAACGCCGACGATGAGCACGGACATGTTGATGGCCACCTCGTCGTTGTAGCAGAGCGAGCGCACGTGGCGGACGCGCCGCCGCGCCCCCACGCCTGCCGCTGACGACTTGGCCGGGGACATTTCGTGACATAGTAATTTTGGGTCATCTTCTGAAATATTATTTACTGTTCAGCAGTACCTACCACAACACCTACGATTATGGTGTTCATATCATCGTCATTATATAAATAGGTACTTACTAACAATCGGTAGAATTGTGCAGCAAATGTTGCTTTCATTACCTTTTAAACAATTTCACAACTTGCCTACCTACCTCGTCTTACAATGATCATGCTCTATTAATGTAAGGTGAGCTGCACAGGTTCTTGCTGGCCATGGGAGTAATAGGTATCTAATACCTATGCGACCTGAGCTGTTTTGTCAGGACGTCTTGTATGGTCCCTATACCTATGTACCGTACTGGGAACTTAAGGTCAGATATCAGGCATGGATCATGGAATGATTTTCCTCTTCCTCTTATGAAGTGAAATACTCTGTTCACGTTTAAGCGCAAGTATTAAATTCTACAAAACAAACCAAAGGTTCTTTATTAAACATTAGTATTGCAGATCGATTTAATAATGGTTTCATAATCTGGTAAGCAAGGTATGTACCTATGTATTTATATATGTATTACCCACCCAAACAAGAACAGTCACAATGCCACACACAAAAGCACCGATCTCCTTTCTTCACTATAACTTCTCGAACTGCTACAGCTTCGTCGTTCTCGTTTACCAACGCCACTGTCAATAGTGCAAATTTAGAATCAACTAGGTACATAGGCGCAAGAAATTGACACGATGAGTGCAATATAACCTCCTACGAGGCCAAATCCAAGACAAATGTTCAAATTAAAAAAGGGTAAGGTCCATTTAGAAGCTCTCCATCTCCTCTCACCTCCTGCTGGGGTTGATATTTCAAATTTCAATAACGTCAGGTAAGTACATACAATCTGTAATGGAATTTTTTTTTTTAGGTTTAAGTTTTTTTATTTGAACTTGGTTGAGTTGGGCTCCAGAACATTACCTGAACAGTGCAAAAGGTCCATAGAAGGCTGAAGCGGGATTTCGAATTTGAACCGCCTTGTGTGGTAAGGCGGCACCAGGACTGAGTCTGCAACCACCGTACCTTCGTCGGTTTTTGGACCGCATTCTCTTGCCACAATTCTGTATAGTAATATATAACTTTAAAGAAAATTGGCCCGACTTCAACCAGTATTAGTCGCCTGCTTTGATTTTTAAATTTCCCTCAATTTATCTGATCTGCCATCATCAAACCCTGATTTCCTTATCATGGGACCATTTTTGAAATATCTTCTTTACAACAAAAAGAGAATCATCAAAATCGGCTCATACATGACGAAGTGATCCGTGAAGAAACAGAAAATACACGTATACGCTCCAAGTACCACCAGTGGTACTACGGTTACTTTTACATTACCGTAGTACTCCAGTAGTAACCCTGGTGGTTCCACAGTTATAATAAAATGACCGTAATACCACAAGTAGTAAAGTACGTAGTTTAAAGTAAGTATTTTATTTTTGTGTCATACAAATATATATAGGTACATATACGACTTGTTTCTCTAGTTATGGGTCACGGCAACCTTTGGGTTCATCAAGGGTATTTAACCCAATGCAATGTGGTAGACAGGTGGTGAGCCCATCCGCCGTTATAGGGTTCACACACTCTATGGTATTCTGGTTTCATCACAATGTGGTCCTTCACCGCAGCGACATAGGCGTATAGGCACTAAACAAGAGAGATCCATTAGTACTCGCCTAGTACAGTCTCGATACCTCAACCTGAAATTGCTCGACATTAATCCACAGATACTGAACATTCAACGTTAAAATGATGATGTATGACGGCACGTTGAACGTTGAGTAGATATCTGTTGTCGGAAAAACAGATGAAGATTGAGTGACCTGAAATTAGCTGCGGCAAGACCCATATTGGCTGCGTGCACTGTGATCGTGCTTCGTGTCTTCCGGGTACTCTCCGATACTACAGTAGATATTCGGCCATTTTCACTGAAAATGTAAATGTATTAAATGAGTAGGCCAGGTAGGTAATAATCAGTTTTACACGTTGTATAAAACTGAAGAAGACTATTCAATAACTCATTCCTGTGGTGAATGCGGGATTAAATATAGCCTCTGTGAATTTCCGATATAGAGGTATAAGCTATATTAACGTAAAAGGTTCGTTGAAATTCGTTTAGCAGTTTTTGTGTGAAAAGGTAACATACATCCACCCAAACGTTTATAATAGTAGTAGGATTATAGGTACCCCACAAGAACCAGATGGTTATCGTCAGCGCGCGCTTCCAAGTCAATCTGAGCGCTGTGCGGTGTCCTGTGTGGAAGGACCAGATAATCTTCAGAGTTCCGGTAAACCAAACTCATGCTGTCGTCTCTACCGCCAAACCAAGCTCTTTGCACGCGGACTGTAACTTTTCGACGTGACTGGAAACATAACCGTCTTTTGCAATTTTATCATTGTCAATTTTACACTTGTAATGTACAGTGGACAATAAAAAGTATATTCATTCAATATCACTCATCTAAAGACTGAGGAAAATATACGGTCGGCTAGTAGTCTTCATTGTGATGACACTTCCTTTGCTATTAAAACATCGAAAATATGAAATCTTTAAATATAAATAGAATCGTTATATTGTGTCAAGCAAAAATAAACCTTAATGTCTAATGACTTTCGTCCGGTCCGGTTCGTCCTTAAGGTGTACCTATCACCCTCAGATTGAAACTCATAACCTCCCAGACTAAATCAAACAAATGAATCTTAGGTTTAGCAAGAGGGATACGTCACTGACACTAAGATAACTTGGTTATATTAATTTCGTAGGATTAGAATAGAATTAGAATATATTACAAACAAAATTAAATAAATGAACTTCACGCCTATTGATCCCAAAGCGGCGTAGGCAGAGGCACTTGATAAAGCAAATGCCCACGGTTCACCAAGCGTATTTAACCCAACGCGACGTGACAGGGGGTGAGCCCATCACCGTTATAGGGTTCACACACCTTGTGGTGGGCGGGCTTCAATACGATGTTGTCCTTCACCGTACGAGCGTTGCGTTGCGTACATAGGCTCTGAAAAAGAGTCCCACTACGTACATATATATATCATTGAAATTACTTACTATTAAAAACTGTACCTAAGTAATTCCCTTTACAGAATGTTAAAGACATCCTTAGTATATTATATTGAGAAAGCAACGTTTGTAAGAAGAAACCACGTCAAATGTTTTTGAAACTACTACCATACTATGTCAAGCGATCTGGTATTTCTGGTGCAAGTTGTAGGTAACTTACCCGTTTAGTATCTGAATATTTCCATTTGGTTAAATTGCCTTCCGGGAACATGATATCTTCTTTTGGAACCACGATAAAACCATTTGGGTTTTCTGCAATTTATTTTTGTTTTAAATAAGGAAGACTATTCTCACAGATAAACACCCGGCTATCCTCACAACAAATCCCTCAGACCAATAGTAAATCATTAAGTGGGAAGCGGGTATCGAATCCGTAACGTGTAGATGCCTTGACATTAGACCGTGATGGGGTCTCACTTAACTCGCATAGGTATGTGACGCTGAGAATAAAATCACCCTTATGAATAAAAAAGTAAAACGTCCGTTAACTATTTGACGTTATCTCCATTTAGGTCAGTTCCGTCGTATTTAGCGTATAAAAAAACAACTAGGTATGCAGACCCTTAATATCACTGTAACAGTATATTCATAACACGGTGTGCTTGTTCACAACGTCGGGCTAGAGATAGATTTTTATCGCTTATGTTTTACTATAGATATGTATACAGTATTTCAACGGCAAGGATCTTCCCTTCGTGAAAAATCTGCTCCTGCTTCAGGGAATGTGCTAAGATATCATCATCATCATCATCATCAGCCCATACTTGTCCACTGCTGGACATAGGCCTCTCCAATATAAGATATATTGAGCATTAATTGAAAAAACCGTTTAAAAACGGTAGGTATACAACTTACCATTTTGCGAGTTCGTATCGCTTTCAATTTTAACATCTCCCTTTGGCACCAGGAGACAAAGATTTGATTTTTGAAGAGTGAATGTGTTTTGATTTACCCACTCTATGGGACGATATCTGACAAACATATTTTGACCTTCCCAAACTGAAGATGTGGATCCAACACTGAAAGAAGAAAAATCGTTTCTTTCTTGCTGTGCTATTGTGCCAGCACTTTTAATCTACCTCTACAAAATAAAAATGTTTTGTACATATGAGTAGCACAACGTGTACCTGTTTTCCAGGACTACTTCATCTATTGCCAAATTGATAGTAACCTAGCAGGCTCCCCTCCGTTGAGATTGTTCCACACCGTGTTACCATCTTCGTTGCTCGTCTTCTGGAATAGTTGGACGTGAACCGTGTGCCATAGAGTGGGGTCACCGATTGCGTACATTGTGTATTCATCATTATGCTTCCGTTTATGGTTTCTAGATCGTTTTGGTTTTATTTCATTTGAATAAGATGCTTCCGTAGCTGTTGTTTTATCAATAAATACTTCAATATCTCCGTCGTCGTCGGTACGCGTATGGGACGGTGGCAGACCAAGTTTATCAAGAACCTCGTCTGTCAGTGGTCCTACGACATTTTCACCATTTCTACGCCGAAAATGATTTCTTGGGGTTTCTTCTATAATAACGTTATGGTCATTGCGTTTTTCGCGATCTGAAACGTTAAGAGACACATTATTGCATCACAGTTACTTAAGCTTAAAGTTATTTTGTACATTAATTCATACATAAACTTAGGACCATGATCCCAGAAGGGATGGGAGGGTAAGAGAGAGGTTGACAGGACAGAACTTTCAGAGACCTGAAAACTCGGTAGATCACTTTTAGCAAGTCAAATGGGAAAAAATTATAACGCGATTGGTGACTGTGCTCCATACTTTGATCACTTTAGTTTATATTTCCTAGTGGAATCGAGTCATGTGTTGGACTTCCGAATATGCTAGCTCTATTTCAGTATGCTACCTAAAAGCGCTTATACGGTGAAGGAAAAAACATCGTGAGGAAACCCGCTGCACCAAACACGTTTGGTTAAGTTCGCTTAGTGAGCTGTGGGCCTCGAGCGAGTCGACCCCCTTGTAGCCCCGACAATAGCCACACAAGACAAATCAATTATTAAAAAAGCTGGTTTGGGTCCTCCGGCGCAAACTACGCAGAAGAAGTGTACTTGGGCAATAATGTCCCTGCTTACTCCGCTTCGAGATGATTAAATACGAGTGTAGTAGAACCTATTTCATTCCTACAGTAATTATTTCAAAAACGCCATAAAATTCCATTATGTAATTAGGTAGGAACAAGTAATTTGTAAAGCTTAATACGTTCCAAAATAAAGGACCACCATGTTAGCATCACAGTACAATTAGAGGAGGTATTTCTGTAAATGAATTAAATACTTTGATGAATGCATAAGAATAAACTTGTTTAACGATAAAGATGCAACGTATTGAGTCAACAAGTAACCGGTTTGTACACGACCGAGGCGGGCGGGGGGCTGCCGGGTCGCAGGAGCCGGAGCGAGGCCGGCAGAACCCCACCGAGGGACGAAACCAGTTCTGCTACGGTCGACGCCCGAACCGGTCATTGGCGTGCGGCTCTCCAACAAACATACAACCATGGACAAACTAATCGACGCGGTCCGGGCGCACCCCTGCCTATGGAACCCAAACTGCGTAGACTACAGAGACAGTCACGTCAAAGAAGATGCCTGGGATATTGTCGTCAATCAAATACAATTGCCAACCGTACCAACAAGTCAGTATCTTATTGTTTTGTTTTAATTAGGTAATTCGCCGATTATAATGAGGTACATAACGTGTAATTATTATGCACAGTTAAATGCTATGTACCTACCTGGGTATATAGAAACGTCGTTAAAGGACGAGTTGTATTTAAATGGGTTATAGATACTAAAATTGCACAATACCTATGTACTTACCTACCTACTTATATATAACCCAGCCATTTTAAAAAAGCCGGAAGGGTTTCGCTCCGGTAGTTGAAGGTACCAGACCGAGAAACTCTTAACATTTTGCATTTTACAGTCTCTGCAGCGAAGGCGGAGTGGAGACGACTGCGTGACAACCATCGTGACGCGCTTAAGAGGGCTAAACTAGGCAAAAACAAATTACTTCCAGCACAAATTACGACATGGAAATACGCCAAAGCAATGCAATTCCTGGAGCCACATATGAAGTACCGGATAACAGAAAACATAGAATTGGAACAAAGTTGTAGTCCACAAGCAAATCACGACGATGTGTCAACA
The DNA here is from genome assembly GCA_012932125.1 of Conopomorpha cramerella. Lineage (NCBI taxonomy): Eukaryota > Metazoa > Arthropoda > Insecta > Lepidoptera > Gracillariidae > Conopomorpha > Conopomorpha cramerella. The sequence goes on along the minus strand of SJJU01001732.1, from coordinate 2,430 downwards.
ACGGAGACTTCTGTTATTGAGCCTCAGGGAACAAACTCCGGACTTACGGCAAAAAAAAGAAAATTCGAAGAACCTGAAATCAAGTCCACTAAAAAAACCATGCCCACAAAAACAGACCCTGACCCACTAGAATCATTTTACAACTGCATATTGCAAAGCACTCGCGCTATGCCGGCGCACATGCAAACTCAAGTGAAGAAGAAAATATTCGCGGTCATGATAGAAGCTGAAGAGATGTTGAATAATACTCAGAATGCTGAGAGTGTGCGAGAACAGAATCCACACCCACAGCCAGAAACAAACCAGTATAAAAGCGAAGACGAGTACGCCGATTATTCAGAGATAGTCACTATAAAACCAGAGATATTGACAGATTCTGACTGAAGGACTGTTTAATGGTTCCATAATATTTTAGTGTATTGTCCTTTTGGAATATTGGCAGTATTAATTAATTAATGTTTATATTAGGCCTAAAGCGTCTAGAGCGTATAATTTAAGTAATAAAAATAATTATCTTGAAGATATGTCAAAAGTAGCGATTTTTTGTGTCCTCTTCTTCGCAAACCATATACCTATACACGTTAGCAATAGTAGGTACACATTAACATTTTTATATTTTAATCTCTAAGGTAACCTACGTAGGTAGGTACTTGTTCTGACACTCTCCACCAGAACTTTCGTCTTTCCGATATTACCCTGTAAAAGGGATTTGAATATCTATTAAATCTACATTTTATTTTTTACAAACAACTGTAGGTACCACCCAGTCCTGTCTGACACCCTTATGAATATTGTATCAGTCCTATCCTAGTTCGCTGCCCTTTCCCATGATACAGGTCACAGCCACAGATACAGGCAATTGAACCCTTTTAAAGATTTTTGGTCCTGGTTTTTGGTCGGTTGGTGGATGGTCACATGAAGTCCCATGCGACGAATAGGCGGGGACTCGCCTGCAGTGAAAGGCGACTAAATAGGCGATGTGAGGAGCGATAATTTGGATTGTCCAGGAAAGGCCCTGGACGACCCTATTTACAACTACGGATCACGTGGTATTGACCCTTGCTGCCGCACATTTCAGCGAATATTAAAAAAGAGGGCGCAATTTTGGTTCCCCGCTGCAAAGGCGTAGCTGGTGCATTTCTAAGATGGAATTTAGTCGGTGTCAGGGAAATCCCTGTCAATCCGCTGGGCGGCTGGGTATACATAACGGGTTACCCTTTTCAAAAAAAAAAATAGTACCCATTTTTAAAACTTGTTATAAAGGTTAATATTTTTAGTAATGATCTTTTGAGAGCGATAACTAGTATAAAAATAACAAATACCTATGTTTGCATTGTTCTCTTTCACTGCATGAAACTGTATTGTTGATGATGAGCCTATTTATGGCATCCACATTCCGTAAATTATTTTCTTACTTCCAGACTTCTCTTTACGTTCTAGCGCTCTGAGGCCCGTCTTCTACTATAATAGCTACACACGACAAATCAATAATAGGAGAAACTATCGGTGTTCCTGGGAACCCGCAGGAAGTATACCTACGTATGTACCTACATTAGGCAGAAGATACTTTGCGTACCTCAAATTGTAAAAGCTTGGATACTTACCACACACGTTTGAAGCGTTATTATAGAGGGGTTTACGGGCATTATCATTATCCGCTCGTACTTGTATGTTTTGCAAGTCGATTACTTCAGTGGGAGGTGCTGCTCTAATGTTCCTCTGGGGTGGGTCCTGAAACTTGTTTGTTATTTTAATCCAACCTAAAATTGGCTTAGTTAACTACACATCCATGTTTTAAACTTCATTCTTGTTATCGCTACGTGTATCGAATTATCACGATACACGTGACAAGGTTACTAGGTAGTTAGATCACGTTCAGAGATGATACGCAACGAACATGATTATTTACAATAGGAGATTTTCTGGTATAACAATGAGACTGAATAATGAAAAGCTACATATAGTAATACATACTAGTACTTACCAGACATTGTAAATAATGTAGATCGATAGACAAACTAATAATTGTATTATGTAGTAGATAAAACGTACCAATATCATTTTGTCTTCCACTTCCATATTGTGATGCTGATCGGAACTTATACTTGCAAAAATCGTCTAAAAAAAACGTAACAAGTTAAGATTCCGTCCTAAATGTGTGTAATATAACCCGTATTATATGCATCCTTACTTCAACGTTTTTTAATTGGTACGCTTGTAGTGGCTTCTCCCGGCGCAGTCGCAGGACATAGGGGTCGAGTAACCGTACACGGCGTTTGTTGGGTCCGTCAAACACATGTTCAATAGGAATGTATTCTTCACCATTATTTACCTGTCGGTAATCATACGGTTAATTACGTATTAGATAGGTACCAATATACGAACGAGATGGACTATACATTAGGCCACCTGGCTCTATGACGACGTTCT